>JANXJH010018135.1:0-10761 GCA_027564575.1 Spilornis abbotti | reverse complement strand
TTGTCTCCTGGACACAGTTAAACCAGTTCTTTATTAATCCTGGATCTTCACATTTGGCATGCTGGTAATCATAAGGGTGAGTATATTTGGATTTGAGCTCAGGGTGGCGTTTAATAAACCAGTTAACCCATAGCTCACCAATGGTGGCATTCTCAGCATTGGAGGGCTTTATTTGTGCAGATAGGAGTAACTGAGCAAGATAGCAGACATTGGATATCTGGAGAGGTAGGCCACAGTGGTGCATATCTAGGATCCATCTAGATAGTGTTGTTTCTTCAATATCTGATAGTTTTCGGCCATTTGCAATAGATTCTTTGCAGGAGGTGACTCCATTCAGGCGTTTCATCAAGGTCTGAGATGGCACATCAAATGCTTGAGCACAAGAAGTTTTAGATTGAAATTGGCCTTGATTAAAGGCCTTAATAGCAAGCTTCATTCGTTCTTCTTTAGAGACTTCAGCCATGATTAATATGTTATTTAAAAAGGATTAAAAAGGTGGTGTATGGATTCAGGGGCCGCCGCCGCCGCCGCCGCGCCTCTCGGTGATATGCGCCTTTCGGTGATAGATTACGTTAGTCTACTCTAAAAAGTAGTTATCTTAATTATATCTGACTAATCCTATCTATAGGCAGTATATAAGAGTTGTTTAAACTTAGTAATATATATAGATATAGACTTATTACTCTATTTTAAATAGTACAGTTTATCCTCTGTATTCTGATACTTATTTAGATTATTATAGATATGTAAGAGCTGTTCTAAAATTATCTAATAATCCTATATCTATCTCTCTTCTACAATATCTAATTAAGATAATATTATAGATTATACTAAATTCTTCAAGTTCAGGTATATATAGTAGAATTAATTAATATTGTCACTAATTATATCTGTATTAATCTAGAGTTTTATCTTAATAGAGGAGAGCTAAGTATTGAATTTATATACTTAGCTGTTAAATTAATTAGGATCTAGAAGAGATGATTTTAGACAGTAAGAATAACTTTAATTTAGTTAGCTTTAGAATTTAACTAGAAAAGATCTTAGAGAAAGAATCTCACTCTGCTAGGTCTGTATTAAATCTCTAAGATTCTAGAGTTCTTTATATAGTTATTACTGATAAAACTGTAGTTCTTATTATATCTGTTGCTACAGTTCAGTCTAAAGTTAATCAACTATATCAGTTGATATTGTTGAATAAATAAACAATAAAATAAAAGAAAGAAAAATTCATATTCCCTTAATAAAAACCTTAAAAATCTTGAAAAACCCTGTAACCTTGTATATGCCAGCACAGTTACAACTACTGGACTTTGATCTTGAAATCTTGAAACCTTAATGCCTTAATGCCTTTGTTATTTCTCTCTCAAAGATATAAAAGAAGGATGTTGATTATTATGTCACAGGTCTGCCAGAGCTGTAGTTGAAATAATAATAGGTGTTATTCTCATGTACAGTCTAGGTAGCTAATAACAAGAATAATCAATATAAGAAGAAAAGGAGAAGAGGAACACTGCCAGTGTTGATGTGGCATATATCCTTGTCAACCTGTCACATGACCAGTCTGTGACAATCATCTTCTTTATAGCTTTATCCATCATAGATGGTGACACAACATGCTGCTTAAAAGACATAATCTTCTTCTTCTGATGCTCTAGTTGATGTAGATTAACTGGTGTTTTTTCTATACTAAAAGATTGGGTTGATTGATTGCTGTAAGATGTAGAAGATGGTATTGATATTTTTTAAAGCTTGAAGAGTACTCTTACTGGTGAGAGAGGTACTAGGCCAGTTGCTTTAAAACCACTCTTAATATTTAATAAGAATAAAGCCTGTTTATGGACTGCTGGATAAATATAGATAAAGCCTTTTTTTTTAACTAAGTAGATTCCTTTTTATATCTCTTTCTATACTCTCTAGCTATATAAATACTTGAGAGATACAAAGCAAGAAACATCTAATAACTAAAGAAGATGAGAGGAATAAGAAGGCATATATAATAGAATAATCTTCTTCTTTATATAGAATCTATCAAATCCTACTGTAGCATAGCTTCCATGCCTATCTAGGATTAATAGTCTATATCCTTCAGTAGTTTGTAAAGCTGTATATAGCTTAAATACTTTTTAAAGCTATTCAACCTCTAATTAATCTATTGTTTATTTATTCTTGCTAATACTGATATTATAATCCTCTAGCAGCTCATGATACTATAGAGATTAATACTTAGCTGTAGTAAAGATAATCTAAGCAGGCAAAGCCTATCCTAATATATTTATAGTAATAATAGAAGTTATCTACTCTCTATTACCAGGCTGGAGAGCTTTAGCATAGCTTTATTTTATCTTAAATCTATAGATAACTTTAGCAGTTGAAGTAACACCTATTTAAAAGCTAGTTTTATCTATATTGTAGATATCTTTCTATACAATCCTATATTTCTCAGTTGTCTTCTTCACCCTTTTAAACCAGTTTTTAATAAGCTGCGAATCTTTATATTTTACATGTTAATAATCATATTTCCAAGTATATTTTAACTTTAATTCTGGGTGATATTAGATATAACAGTTAACCCAGTTTTCTTTAATAGTAACTAGTTAAGAGGATGATAGTCTATAGTTATGCAGAGACAAAAAGCTGGACTAGATAGTAAATAGTTAATAATTGTAAGGGTAGACCATGCTTATCTATATCTAGGATCTATGATAGAAGCATTAATTCCTCTATATTTAATAGTTTCTGGTAATTGGCAGCTTTCTCAGAGTGTGAGGCTACACCTTGTAGCCAGCAGTAGAGGGTAGTTTCAGGAACATTAAATACTAAAGAAGCTGATTTTTTTGTTTTAAATTAACCATTTTTAAAAGCATTTAATGCTAATTAAATTCTATCTTCTTTAGATTGGCTGCATTCCATGATGTTGGGGTTGAATATAGGAGTAAGGGGGTGGAATTGTAGAATCTGTAGAATCTGGTGCTGCTTGGTGGTGGATTATGTTAAAAGATCCATATCATAAATTCCTGTGGGATTCTATCTATCTTGTTAACTTAGATATTGATATTAAATTTCAGAAACTTACTACTATAAAAGTGGCTAAGGCATATAGCTGTATTAGAACAGGCAGATAAAAATAAGATATAGTGGGTGGTACCGTGGTATTAGGGTTATATAGAAAAGTAAAGAATAGATATATGTCTTCTAAGATAGTCAATAGTCCAGCATAGTTTTCTATTCTATTCCTAATACTATTTGGACTCCTTGGACTATTTCAAGTACTGCTGATTATAAAGAGGAGGCAGAGGCAGCAAAAATCAAGAATCCTAAAGAATTAGAAAGAAAAATATTAGTCTAAGAACAGCTTAAATAAGAAGAGAAACTATAAGTGTGAAGAGGAAAGTAGTACTCACCTGAGAAAGACTGGTTTATAAGAGTTAGTATAAAGCAGCTTTTGAGGATACTAGGAGTTAGTAGAGAGGATAAAGAGAGATGGAGAGAAATATTGATGATTTAACTATATATACAGAGGGAATCATATATAGACATGGTAGATGGGTGGTTTGGGCAGGTCACCTACCAGGCAGGTATCTCATGTCTAGCCAGACAAGTGCCAGGATTTTGACCTGGAGGTGTATTTTATATATTGCTTAAATAATGTTAATCTAATTAGTATTATTATATTAATTAATATCTTTCAAATTAGGGTATGATCCAGCCCTAACCTGGCCCTGGGCGGTTTAGGTTGGCCTAAGCTAGAACCCATAGCCTGACAGACAGGCTGGCAAGGGCCTAATACCCACCCAAACAGCCAAACCACCCATCTACCAATGTTTAGGTATGCCATATGAATTAGAGTGCAACCATGCAAATTAGGGTTCAAATAAGCAATATGATAAGATGGCAGAGTCCCTTGGTGATGCAGAGAAAAGCATTAGTAAAGAGCTTTAAAAATCAAGATAATAGCAGCAAGGCTGCAAGGGTGATGATGATGCAAATCATATAACTCAGGAAAGTAGTATTTAGTGTAGTTAATGATCTTGTTGTGGCCAAGCAGTAGTATAGCTAGGTGATAAGAATTAAGCAAGGATGTATGGATGGGAATGAACTGTATGATTAATTCTGATTAAGGGCCTGTAATTAGTCAAGAAATATATATTTAAAAGACTGTAGAATTCAGAGCAATTCAATAATTTTTTATCGCTTATATAACAGTTAGCCAGTTGTTGCTGTGAAGAAAAAAACAAGGAGATTACTTAATTAGGACTAGTATATGACATGGGGTGTTGCTGGAGTGAAAAAATATATCACCACCCTAATTTTAAACATCCAGCTAGATACTACTATGCTCTTCAAACCATTCCTAGTTATTAATGGATTTATATTAACCCAGACTAAGAATTAAAAAAGCTTAATTAAAAAATTATCATACTTCTATGTACAATCTAATAGTATAGATAACCTGTGGTTCTTCTAATCTACTAAATGTTTTAATTGTTATAGTCTGTTTTCAATTATTCTATAAATATATTCTAGAATCATGCTAATTTTATACTCTTATAAAAAGATATTTATTTTAACATTGACTAAAGTTTTTATGAAAAGCTTATCTATACAAGATTAAGTAGCTATTAATATAAAATTCTTGTTTATTTAATAATTCACTAGGGTTTATTATTACTATATTAATATTTTTTATTGGGAGAAGAGACTTGTCTCTAGGCTAGATATTTTAGATAATCTGGTCCTACTCCTATTCTTTCATATTTAGGTTTTTTTAATTCAGATTATTATTTGTTATATAATCAATAAGTATCTATGTTTATAATAGTTGAAATATTTATCTTATATAGAAGTTGAATTAATTTCAACCCAGGCTGATAATGGTAAAATATATAGTTAACTACTATTTTAGTTTATAAAGACTTGGTACTTGTTATCCTTATCCTAGATAAAAAAAAATTCTCTTTTAATTAAGCAATTTAGTAGTATAAACCTAACATCATCCAGTTGGTTTATTGGTGTGTTCACTAGAAATAGAGTATTAATTTTAAATTTCATTTTAAATAATTCATGCAAAACTTTGGATCTCTAGCTAGCTTTTCAACTATTAATATAGATAAAGAATAAGAAGTGACTATATCTAATAGTATTTTCTAGATATATTCTATTCTCAAGTTAAATTTAATAGTTATTAAATCAATATGGAGGTAATTTATTAGAGACTATTTTAAAGAAAACATTATGTTTCTAATATTTATTTAGCCATTTTTTAAATATTTTTATAGTTGTTTATTTCTAATAACTTGATAAATTTTATAATAAGACAGTTAAGACCCATTTTATTTTCTATATATGAGATTGTTTGATCTATTTTCTTATTCTATGATATTTAATATTATAACATAGCATGCTTATCTTTGAAGTCTCAAGTCTATTTTATAACTCTATTAATCTATATCTTACTAACTTACTCAAGAGTATAACTATTAAAATATATATTTTAATAATATTTTAGATTGGTAGACTTATAGTTCTTTCTTGAATTATATATATATATATATATATATATATGTTAATGTCAAATTTGACTTCTCTCACCCTTCTCATTGGCTGTGGGCCCTCACCACCTGTGGGTAGTTCTGCCACCTTACCCCATCACTTTTCTATTTTCATACTATCCTCTCTTTTCTGCCATTTGCTGCCTTATCCTGCTGTCTTACTGTCTTATCTTTCTTATTCTTACTGTTTTACTGTCTATAGGCTACCTCTTATCTAGGCCATCCCTAACTCTAGGCTATATATGGGCTTACTTCTACATGCCTTATTACTAACTGTAGGCTGTAGCCCATAAATAGCCTTAAAATAGGCTTATTCTAAGTTGGCTACTTCTTTACTATAGGTTATAGTCTATTTTAGGCTTAGGCTTATTCTAAACTGGAGCCTGGCTACTTGAAACTTTTTAAGTATAATCTAATTTTTATTTACATTTAGGGCTTTAGTCTTACTTCTGTCTATCTCTCAGCTATAGCCTAATAAATATAATATAGATTAAGCTGGCTCTTTTAGAGTCTTAACTATGGCCTATTTTAGGCTTATACTTATTCTAAATTGACTATCTCTTTGCTATAATCTATAGCTGGTCCTTAGCTATAGTCCACTTTAACTCTAAGCCTCTATATATAAGTCTAGAATCTATATATAGGCTTACTGCTTATTCTTAACTGGCTAATTAAATAATCTAATATTACTAACATCTTCAAAAACTATATTAGTTATATTAATAACTTAGATATCTCCCTATAAACATATTTTCAATATAATCCTAAGACTTACTTCATAAGAAAGAAGATCCATAGCTTTAATCTACAGGTAGTATATAATTATATAGAAATTATTACTAGCACTTACAATTCTATAGTTTTTATGCTATTCTTTATTAATAAGTGTTATTAATAATAAGTAGTAATAAATATCTACTAGATAATAAGGTCTATTAATTTAATAAACATCTTATCAGTTATCACTTTATATAAATTTTTAATAATTACTTACTAGGCAAGCTATAAGACCTTTAATAGAATATATTCTACTAAGATGATTTATATTAAGCATGTCTTTAGTATTCTACAGGCTAGATAGGATAGTTTATACTCTATTCCTGTCTATATTTAAGATGATATTATAATCATTTATAAGTTATTAAATAGATAGTCATATGTATTATCCTCTATAATTATTTATTATTATAAGGGGATTCTAATAATTAGCTAAAAGCCTAAATAAAAAATCAATGAATTATAATAATAAGACTACTACTATCAATAAAGAAAAAGAGAATTTAATAGTAAAACATGCAGGGGAGCAGCTATCCCCTCATCCAGCAGCATTGGGTGATTTTAGTATGTTTCAGTCTTGGCATACATATGTATGATTATTGGCCAATATCACCACCACTCTAGACTTATTAAATTACTGTTAAGAGGTAATTCATGAAGCCATCCTGCTCTTGAGTTACGTATTCAACCTGGTGTAGGCTCCTCCAGGGTGCCTTATGAGAGTCAATAAAACACTATCTAAGATTCTTATTATAGAAATCTCTGCAACATAATCAACTAGTATGATTATGGCATATTGGCACTCTGCATGCAGAGTAAAATCACCCTGTTTTATAAGACTCTCCTCTCCTTTGGGTGTTGCTCATTTCTGTTTCCCCTGTATATAAACACACCATGCATATCACTTATAACTCTTCTTTGGCTTCTGTCGCACTAGAAAATAGGAAACTGTAGTATTAAAGCAACATAATGGGATACCAGGTCACCAGATACTCTTCTAATCATCTGTGGGTTATTAACTTATTAGAAGCCTGAGAGAAGCTAAATAACTGCAAATAGAGCTTTTCTTGGAAATCAAGTTGAGAGATAATAGGATGAGATCTCTCCTCCCTTGCCACATAGTGTAATTGATAGGCATTGACTATTACATTGTCTATTACCTAGTAGAATAATGGCCACTAACTCCAGAAAGTTGGGTGTTGAGAGCTATACTTTACATGGAGTTGATTTGCTATATAAATCCCCCCATATGATGATTATAATCATCAATAAATCTTGGTATTTGCAGAATCTATTGAGGTTGATCTCCAAACATAGGGGGTGTGATTAATGTACTAGTATTGGTCTTTGCTGGGCAGTGTCTTTCTCAACTCTCAAATCTCAACCAAGCCTGATGATTGATTAACTTAACTGTATGTACTGTGCTTAGGCCAGTCACAATAATATTATCCTGCCATGTAAAGCAAAGAACATCACCCTGAGGAATGGCACAGAGTGTATTCTATTCCATCCTAATTTCTCTCTCCTTTAAGGCATAGATTAATGGAGGAATGTCTTTATTTTGGGTTTGGGTAGTTCTACAGGCACCAATCTTCTATTCTTGGAGAGTTGAAAAAAGTCCAACTATGGTGAAATAGTTGTTGAGATAAATAGTATATTGATGAGGAATCTGGAGAACTCAGAAGGCTCTTCAATAACCCTATTACCATCAAGCCAGTGAGAGTGAGATATTTATACTTGTAATACTCAACTAGATTGATTGCACAGCTAGCTGGTGTGAAATTCTATATATATTCATGATCTGCCAAGCAGAAGAGTTTATAGCCCTATAAGAAAGGAATAAAAACTAAAAAGTTAGTTAGACTAGCATATGAAGTTGAAATTAAGGGGGATTCTTACCTGGGTTATGGGCTTGTTTGGCATTTTATAAGTATGGATTGAATGCCCAAAGCATTTAATCATTGCCTCGTTAATAGACACCTTTGATAATGGTATATAATATTGCTTGCTTTGGGTCTGGAATGTAGAAAGCATTGGCTCTAATTTATGCCACTAGACCTCCCCCAAGGTGATCCATGTCCATTGTGGCTTATTATAAGGAGTTAGCTCTATATTCAATAGACTGTAAGATGAGACATTAAATACCTTAATATGACTCTATGAAAGACATGCAAATAGCACCAGAGTTGCTCATGATGGTTTAAACTTATATAAAGAGGAATGATATGCAATGGGCCCTGCTGGAGGTCAGTACACCAATAATGTGAAATCTGAGGCTCTTTATGAACTCCTATATAGATGATAGCACTAATAAAAACCATTGTCCATTATCTCACTAAAGATAGTGGGATACCAGGCCCTCTCATGCTCATGGCTAGGACCTTGGATTCACAGTTAATTGGCATAGTAATTAGTATTCTGAATGACTATATACTAGATGGGATCAAGCAAAAACAATAAGAATAGAGATAATGGACTATCTTCATCTTCATCTTGAGGAATTTTGGTGATTGAAGAAGAGGTAGGATTCATTAGTGTAACTGTACCCTAAGTTCTATATATGAGAATTAAGTTACTAGGACTTTAAGAATACGGTATTCCTTCCTCTATCTCTCCAAGGCCCGGTCATATGCAAGAAAAAAATCTAGATATTTTTTAAAAATTTATTGGCAAGACTATAATATATAATAATTCTTAAGTTAGGTTTACTTGTAAAAAGAGTGTATGACTAGATTCAAATAAGATATCTAAAATAGGACCAGTGGTTCCTTTTACTGTTATATATTTTATTGGATTTAAATTTTCTCTTACTATATAATATATCATATTAAAGCAAGATATAGTGGCAAAGAGATATATTATTGCAATTTAAAAATTATAAAACATTAAAAAAAAATCTTATACATATTAAGTTACCACAACTAGAACCCATTTTTATCTGTATTTTTATCTATGATATAGATAAATAAATCTTTGAAAAATAGACTAATATTTAAAACTACATTATATAGTTTATGGACCATAAAAGGTCATTCATTCTTGTTAGAATATATATTTTTCAAAAAGTTCCAAATATTATTTATATCTTTTATATGAGCATATAAGTAAATGGAATAAGCGTTCTTTAATATAATTTCAATTTATATAAAAGATAGTTATATAAAACTTATTATTCAAGTTTTTAATCATTTCTTTGGGTAAGGAAGCTAGAGATTAGTATATATAGATTATATTTAAAATTAGAGATAGTGTTTTAATCTAATAGATCAATATATTATCTATATCAAAAAATTGAATCAATTAATTACTGTGAGATATAAGAGATGATGTTGGTATTTTTAAAGCCTTACCCTTGTTTACTTTATTGATATTATTGGTGGGTTTGCACTACTAGTATTAGGGGTAGTCAGAAAGTGTGTACTTGAGAGTTCTGAGAACTCACACTAAAATTTCTTGGCAAAATAATCTGCTATGATTAGCTGATCATGAGAACTTGCTCCCTACTATGCTACAGTCTAAAATCAGGCTATTCTTATACAGTAGTAAGTTCTCATCAATGTCACCCTATATATACATGTGCATTCAACCCCCCTATTCATCCATTATATTAGCTAATTACCCCCTAAAATGTCTTGTAACCTTCAGCCATGGTCTGATCATAAGCCTGAGAGGTATATAGGATGGATGGAGGAGAATTGTGACTCTTTAAGACTTAATAAATGCATGGACATGTTGTTTTAAAAGAGGTAGTCTTTAAAGATGATGATTATATTAATATTAAATAAGTTTTAAATTTTATAATCTGAAGATATTATAGCAGTGTGCAAAGACAATATAGGATTAGTCTAGATTTAGACATAAAAGCTGACTGCTCTGCATCTATTAATAGTTTATATCTAGATTCTTTAATTCTAAATATAAACTAGATTAAAGCTAATGCATATATCTACTACTAATTTAAAAATACTTAATAAAAAATACTAATTCTTTTTTAGACTTGATAAATCATTTAGTAGCTGGTCTAATAATATATCAGTTATTATACTTAATCCTCTACTACTACTACTACTAGTGCTGCTGAATTAATCCCTATATAATTAGAAAATCTGGAGTTTTTTACTAAGCCAATAGAATAGTTGAATAGTAATAGAAAGGAGAATAAGATCTTATACTTAGAGATGGATCATGGATATATTAATCTTTATTTAAAAATATAAAAAATTATCAAGCAGCAGATCTTAGAAGAGATAAAAATAATTAAAGGATTTCTACTTATTTAATTAATAAGTAGAGCAGGAGAAGAAGTAAATAAATAAAAAAAGAAGACTAATAATTAATAGAAATTCTTCTTTTTAAGAATTAAGTATAAGAGAGTAAGAAAAAAGATAGATAAGATTTATGCAGAAGTAAGAGTAATAGATTAAATATAAGC
>JANXJH010016528.1:0-10968 GCA_027564575.1 Spilornis abbotti | reverse complement strand
CAGGAGCGCATGAGGGAGAGGGATGAGTTCAATCAGTACAACCTGACGCGGCTCATTGATGATGAGTCCTGGGAGCAGTTTATGCCGAGGCAGGTGAGCAAGGAGCTGTGGGATGAGGTGTATTCGCACTTCTTCCACCCCGTGATGTTCGAGCTCTCCTGCCATCAGGTCATCAGCCACGTTGTGGAGGCCATGGAGAAGAGCCCCTTGGAGAGGGTGCCCTACATTGCCGAGATCTTCTCTACTTTCAGGAACCCCGATAAGGAGACGGTGCTGACGCCGTGGAGAGTGGTGGTGAAGCAGGCCACGGAGACCCTGGGCGGCCTGCGTTGGGTGGATATGCAGGGGAACTGGCGCGCCTCGGATGGGGAGTATCACCCCTTCGAGGAGGTCAAGGTGGATCCGAGCCTGGAGTTCCAGCCGGAGTGGGTGAGCCAGGGGGAGGAGTTGGATGAGTTCTATGGGGATCACCGCTCCACTGCCATTGACCTGAACTCCAAGACCGCTCTCTATCCCTTGTTCATGGCGGCTTCCTTCTATCACCGCCAGGTGGAGGAGGGTGCGCTGAAATTCTTCTCGGAGGAGGAGCTGTGGAGCCGCGTGGTGGAGAGGCAGGTCTTCGTGAACTGCCGCGTGGAGTACTCCCGGGCCATTGCTAGGAGGGTGCTGACGGGGTTCCATAGAGATGCCGTTCTGAACTCATCCGTGGTGGATGCCATTGAAGTGAGTAAGCACCTTGGTAGAATGAAGTTGAAGGATGAGCAGGTGCAGTCCCTGTGGCGCTACTTGTTCAATCCCTCGGAGTTCGATTCAACTGAAGATAGGGTGCGGGATATCATGGCGATGGATAAGAGGGGTGTTCTAGCCCTGCTGGAGGATGTTGCTTCCCTGGAGGTGGAGCGATTCGGAGCCGTGGTGAGTAATCCCCCCTATCAGATCAGCAATGGCAACAGCGCGGGGGCCGTGTATCACCTATTCATGGGAACGGGCCAGGCAATCGCTACTAGAGTGAGTATGATTTACCCGGCTAAGTGGATCTTCGGTGGTCAGGGAGAGGGATTAGATGCTTTCCGAGAGAGGGAACTCTCATCGCGGCACTATGCACGCTTCACGGTCATCTCGGATAGTAATTCAGTATTCAATGGTATCCAATTGCCTGGTGGAATTAACTACTTCCTGTGGGAGGCGAGTGAGTCTGAGGATACTCGGGTGGACTTTGATGGAGTGGTGGATGTGAGACCTACCCTGGCGAATGCGGCGGGTACTTTCATTGGTAATCCCACCTTCGGGTCTATCGTGGGAAAGGTCAACACAGTACATTCGCTGACTCCTAAGGGAAGAGACTACTATGGACGATTCCTGAGCCTGGGCTCCAGCACTTTCAGTGAGTGGTTCACGGAGAAGAGTGATTCTACATTGAACCTCTACTATGTAGATAATGAGAAGAGGGATGGCATTCGCCTTGCTCACATTGATAGGGATCGCGTGAGTAAGGTGACTGATAAATATAAGGTGTTCCTCTCCGCCACGGCGAATGAGGGGAAGTATTTATTGAAGCGCCCTACTTACATGTTCACGGGGGCCCCGGGGGATGTCTGTTCCACAGCCTTTCTCCAAGTTGGTGATTACAATTCATCCGTGGAATCGGATAGGGCTCTCCGCTATCTTCAGAGTAACACTATCACCTTCCTTATAGGGATGATGACTCCAACTCAGCATGTGGCTAGGAAGAACTTCAAGTTGGTACCAGATATGAACTTCGCTACGGGAGAGATTATTGACCGTCCTGGAGCGTTGCTGGATTTTGATTCTGAAGAGTCCTTGGATGATCAGATTGCTCGACTCTATGGCTTCACATCAGAGGAGGCGGAAGCAATTGAAGGCAGTATTAAGCCGTGGAACACATGAGTGTACATCATATATAACCATACGGAGGTTGCAATGAAATATAAAGTATCTGGAAAAATCGGTGATTTTGACTATAAAGGAACCTTAAACACCAAAAACAAACCTGCTCTTAAGATTAAATATAAATACTCTTCACTCATGGATGAAAGTAAAGAAAAAGAATATACTAACAATTCTTTGATTATACGGCATAATAATTCAGTGGGTATTGACATTAGTAAGATAGAAGCTATATTTGGATTTACCGAAAATGGGGCAGAAATA
Organism: Spilornis abbotti; assembly: GCA_027564575.1. NCBI lineage: Eukaryota > Metazoa > Chordata > Aves > Accipitriformes > Accipitridae > Spilornis > Spilornis abbotti. Next base: position 8,796 of record JANXJH010016528.1, on the reverse strand, counting down.
TCTTTGTTAAACCCATACACTAAACACGTAAGTTCTCAACTTACGGATAGCGAAGTTAGTGCCGTTTACGAAGGTAATTATTGGGTTCAAGATAAACACTGCTCTTTGGACGATCGCTTGTTCTCAAAAGCAATATTTTCTGTTAACGAAATGAATGAATACTCTAATACAGATGATATTCTAGAGAAGATGATGAAGAATGGAGCGTTTAGTAAAGAGCAGCAAATATGGAAAACAAAAATTTTCGATGAGGAATTTATATCATTATTCGTTGATTACAGTTCGCCTGTTATAAGCAATGATACAGTGATTATTGAACGAGTTATTAGCTTTAAGATTGAATCAATAGATTCCAGTCACAACTTTTCAATAAGAGAGCTACTAGATAATTATATTACTCCTATATTAATGCTGTGCTCAATTTGTTTAGATAAAAAATCATCAATTAGGAACGTTGACTTATTTTATACCCGGGAAATTTTGCCCTTTTTAGATTCTGTCCCTGGAGTAAATCTTAGGGGGTGTAGATTGCTTGGCTACGGTATCGGGGTATCTCAAAAAAACAATACAAAACTGGGATCGGATAGGATACTCGCTGATCCTGTTGAACTAACAAAAAAACAATATGAAAATTTTGTTAAAAATTTTAGAAACAATATTGATTTGCTTGATATACTTTACCCTTATTTAGGTGATTCTAATTACTTTTGGGAGAAGGATAAGTCGCTTTATCTCTTGACTAAAATCGAGTCTTTATGCAACAAATATAAACAATCTAGCGACATTTCGACTCAAAACAACACTTACTACAAATCCCTACTATTCTTATTAGACGAAGTGAGAAGCATATATAAAACTATTTATGGTAAGGGTAGTCGTCCTTTTCCTGTGGGCGATTTAGATCAAGTAAAGCTAATCGCTCGGAGAGCCAAGTCTCTCAGAACATATTATGCTCATTCTCATAACGAGTTGCATAACGAGAATGAAGTATATTACAGAGAAGTAGAGCAGATAATGAATGTAGTAAAAGATATATTTATGGTAATTTTACTACAAATGACGCTTGGAACAGTTAGTTTAAAAAGTGGACAGTATAATAAGAAAATTAATCTCAGGCTAAAAGAGTTTCTACCCGGAGATGATCTATTAGATAAAATTGGTCAATCTAGTATTTTATCCGATATAAATGAAGTGGGCGAATGTACTTAAGATGGCTCATCCTTTGTAGAATACCCATGAGGGGAGGGGTGCATCGCCTCTCCCAAACCCAAGCAACAACCGTAGCAACCAACGCATAGGAGCGTGGAGAAGATGGAGCAGAACAAGGAATACCCGATCTTCAAGGGAGAGAGGGAAGCCGAAGAATACCTGCTGGGGCACGACGTCAAGCCCGGAGAGCTAGGCCCCTACCGATCCCTGGCGAAGGAGATGATTCACAGCGCCGACCTGGAGGTGCAGGCCAGCGGCCTCAACCTGAAGCGCGCCATCGAGAATGAGCAGCGCACCCACGACGCCCAGGCAGCCATGCTGCGCCACCGCCGACTAGTTAAGCTGGCGAAGTGCAGCGCCGCCGTGGCGGTTCCTCTCCTAGGAGCCTTCATTATCGTCAAGGTGCACCGCCGCATGAACCCACCCCAGGTGAGCCGAGCCCAGGAGCTGATCAACACGGCGCAGGAGCGTGTTCCCATGGCCGCTCCGCTGCTGGAGAAGTTCCCCGACCCCGTGGTGGTGGAGAAGAAGGTGAAAGCGGCGCGGGAGAGTGTATCCGCCGCCACCAAGCACGCAGCTCAGGAGGTGCAGCTTCCCTCTCTCGGTGAAGTGAAGGAGTCCCTGGGTGGCGCCAGTGAGAAGGCGGCGCAGGTTCTGAGTGGAGCAACCTCCACCGTTGCCTCCAAGGTGAGTGAAGTGGATGTTCCCCGAGCCACTGCTTCCCTCCGCGAGCTTCCCCTCACCACCGTGGCGCAGGACGCCTGGCGTGGAGCGCGCTCCAAGGTGAAGGCTGCCACGGGCCGCTGAAGGTTGAGTTGAGCTGACTCCCCCCGCCGAAGAATCGGGCGACTATCTCCAAGGGAATAGGGCAATGCCGTGGGCAGCAGCGGGATAGATCAACTCAGCGAGAGAGATCGTAGAGAGTGCGCCGGATGTAGCGGCTCACGCCGAGGGGAGAGGATGGGATAGTGTATCTCCCTCTCCCCTCTCTCATGCCCGCCTGGCCCTCTCCTCCTCCGACTTCCTTTCTCTCCCGAGCTAATCCTGGTGAGACCACGCCCTTCACCCAAGATAGCAACAAGCCGCTCCTCCCTTGCTCTTCCCGGGAGAATGTAGTATCATGGAGGGGAGTGAAGTGTTCACCGTGGGAGAGTGGTGAGAGCAATAGCATTCTCCATGGAGCTTCTACTTCACTACCGCATTCACTCCACCACCCTATTCACCCGTGAGGAAAGATTCCCCTATGAAGAGCAACTCCCCGTTCAGCAACGGCCCTATCCAGGACTCCCGGCGAAGCACCTGGGAGTCGAAGAAGATGGCTGGCGCAACCCATGGCTTCACTCCACCACGTCGATGGGCGGCGCGAATGATTCTACCCTTCACCTCACTGCCCCTGCTCATGGGACTCACCATAGCCCTATGCGCCGTTGCGTTCATAGCGGCCACCATGAGCATAGGGAGCCATGGGAATGACTCGGATAGCAACGCGCTCATGCGCGTGGGGAACACCTCCGATGGGCAGTGGAAGCTAACTGGAGCCAGAATGGTGAGCATCGCCCCCATCGGCACTACCACTCACGACGCTTCCCTGCCCGAACCCATCGTGCAGGATCTACGGAGCATGGAGCTCCAGAACAGGTGAACTCCACTAGGGTGATGGCAGGCAGTAGCGCCGAGCAGCCATGGCGGCGTTGATAGTAGTAGCAACGGCAACAACAACTTGAAATACAACGCGAAGGAGGCCATTGATGGCTAAGGAGAAGAAGATGAAGGCGAACTCCACCAAGGAGAAGGCAAGCAAGGGCAAGCTCAAGAATGAAGCCACCCCGGAGAAGAACAAGCCCCACGGGAAGAAACACGCCACGGGAAAGGTGAGCGAGGTGAAGGCCAGTGAGAAGAAGGCTCCCACGAAGAAGCAAGTGAAGAAGTTCCTCAAGCAGTTCGAGGAGAATCTCCCCTCCGAAGATGTAGCCTTCATCGACGTGGGCTGTGGAGTGTACAGCATCGACGCCTCCGCCATGGTAATCACCTACACCGCGGACCCCGGCAACCGCGCCACGCCGCGCCCCCTCACCGGGGATGAGCACCGCACCCTCATCAACGCCGCGCGGGAGAAGCTGAAGAAGCGCTCCCAGGTGAGTTGATGAGCACTTCATCGATCCACTACTTCACTTCACTACACCGCGCTCACTATTACCGCGCGATCCATGTAAGCAGCAGTTTCCTAGAAGAGAGAAGGAAGAATTATGGGTGATGTATCTTTCAGCGATGAGCATTACAACCGGCTGGGGACGTTGGGAAAGCAGAAAGCTCGCCCCGTGAGCACCGCCGTGAGATCCCTGGTGAATGCCGTGGTGAGCTACGGAGGAATCATGGATAGCTATGACAGCAAGATTCTAGTGCCCGTCTCCATCATGGCGCACCTGGAGGGGCGGGAGTTCACTCTCTACGCCGTGGGTAACTGGAGTGGCCCCGAGAGCATGGAGCACTTCATCATCGCTCGGGAAGCACTCACCGCGCGCAGCGCCTTCGAAGCCCGCTCCTACGCCCTGGAGTTCGAGGCGTTGCTGAAGGATGTTCCCCGGGAATACGAAGCGCCACTGGAAAAGAATGCTGATAATTTCTTACCCTCCATGGAGGGGATTATCACCTCTCACCGCGTGACCACCTACAAGGAGCTATCGCGCCTGAGAACCGTTGGGGATGTCCAAGTGTGTGGGCACGTCAAGGAGAAAGAGATGAATGCCTGCGACCTCCCCGAGGATGAGCCGCGCCACTCCTAGGAATCCACCTCTACCTAGAGAGCTGTGCTCTATGGAGTGAGCCAGTGAGCCGTGAGCTAGTGGGTGAATCCATGGCGGGGTGCATCACCTCTCCACGGCTCCACTATGCCGCCCTTCTCTCCCGGGGGACTTTGACATGGGGAGGTAATCCTGCTATCATGGAGGGGAGCAACATCCTGGGTAGCTCTCACCACCACTCGCCACCGGCAACTTATGGCGGCGCGGTGAGAAGAAGCACTAGGGCTTGTTAATGCATAGGAGAAAGTAATCGAGGAGATGGGAAGTAAGATGATGGAGAGCACGGTCAACCCCTCGGCCATGGTAACCTGGAGCCGCGCCATGAGCGACGCCGACTCGGCCTTGCTGCGCGCCATCCCCACCATGGAGCTGAAGGATGTTCTCTCCACGGTGATTATCTCCCGCTATCCTCTGACTCACCGCAGCGTGAGTCGGGACAGGATTCTCCCCCAGGCCCTGCGCCACCTCTACCTGGAGAATCCCGCACCCTATGAATTCTCTCATCCGAAGCCGGGGCAGTCGCAGCCTCAGCGCAACCGCCTGCTCTCCTTCCTCAACTCCATGAAGGTGCGGGGAGGGGGAAGCGACACACTTCTCCTCCTCTCCATTGCCGAGGCGAAGCACGCCGTGGAGAGAGGTGCCCCGGTGACCTTGCGGGATGTAGAGGCGGCGTGGCGCTCCCCGTCCTTGGATGCTGCCCGGGCACACTACTTCCCCGAGGGCTATGGAGAGGGAAAGCGGGAGTTTCTGAATGAAGTGTTCTCCATCTTCGAGGAGTTCTACCATGGGGAGTTGGAGAAGGACATCTTCGACACCGAGTACATGAACTCCACGGCAATTTCGCGGGGGGAAGTAGGCCCCTGGGAGCTGTTTAACTCCATGGAGAGGAAGCTCATCTCCCGCGCCGAGATCATGATGCGCCTCCCCGCCCTGGCATCTGCCCCCACGGGGAAGCTGGGGCTGCCCCACTACCTGGAGCACCCGGCGCTGCGCCCCCATGGGAATCACATTCTCGGCTTGTACAAGGAGCTGATCGGATCGCCCCGGGAGCTTGACGTGGTGGAGCAGATCGCGGCGGTGGCTCCCCGTGGCTTCACCCTGGGCCAGCTCATCTCCTTCCTCATTCTCATGGAGGAGTACAACGTGGAGTGGGCCATTGCCTCCTTTGAGTGGGAGGAGCCCGTGGTGAGTGAGGCGCGGATTCTAGAGCAGTTGAGTAACCGAAGCGCCGTGAGCGGTGGAGAGGGAGAGTGGAAGTAATGGGATTACTAGCTGGAGCAACGTGGAGTGGTGGCACCGGCCTCGCCGCCGTGGATGACACCCCATCCGTGGATCTCTCGGCGCTGGAGGAGAATCTTCTCTCCCCGGCGCGCATGGCGGAGCACCTGCACCCCTACGGGGTTCTCATGAACTTCCTTGACCTGGCAACGCGCTGCCTCCTGGATGATGGAATCATCACGGATCATGAGTGGGGAAAGCTCACGGACATCGGACGCATCAGCTTCTCCTACACCACGCAGTCCCTGGGTGGAGTTCCCTTGATCATCATGGAGCAGGCCCGCGCCATTGGCTGTGGAGCCATCACCATGGACAGCATTGCTCGGGCGCAGGCCACCCCCGCGTACCATGAAGGACTGCAGCGCATTCTGGAGCTTCAGGAGGATGGCTATCCTAGAACAAGTGTGAAGGAGATTCTGGAGGACTTCTTCACCGTGGCGGAGAACCACCGGGATTGCCGAGAGGATCTGCTGCGGCAGGATCTGGGAGCTCACCCCAAGGTGAGACGTGATGAGCGCGTGAACTATGACTACACCGCGCTCCTGGAATACTCCCTGGGCGTGTTGGTGAGCGAGGTGGAGGAGGATGAGCCGCAGTGGGACTACCTTACCTTGGTCAGGGCCGGTGAAGATCTCAAGCTCCTTCCCCGCGTGGGATCATCCACGGAGGAGAAGGTGGATAAGCTGATGGAGGCTGCCTCGGATCGCCGCCTTCACGCCGCCCTGGCGCAGAACTCCCCCGGGTACTTCACTCCACGGCAGCTCCTGGAGTTCTCCGCCCTAGTGGATGAGTACAACTGGGAGTGGGCCGTGTCATCCTTCCCCTGGGGCGAGAAGATTGGGGGGTGAGAAGGAATGAGTGAGACTATACCAACAGCAATGGAGAGCACCAACTCATGCCCCATGAATGAAAGCGCTCCATTCCCCATGGGCGTTGCTCCCGGTACCCCCGACACCGATCCCCTGGAGTGGAACCTCCTTCACCCCTATCTTCTGTATCGGAATTACAATCTCAGGAACCTTCCCAATCTCCTGCACCATGTATTCATGGATTCGGTGTTCATCTCCTCCATTTCCACGGAGGATCTGAACACTCTACTGCGGGCAACCCTGTCCAATGATCACCGTGGCGACGTGAGAGGGCTCATCTCCATTCTCCTGGAGGTGGCGCGGAGCATTGGTGGAGGAGTAATTACCATGGAGAGTGTTGCCCGGGCGAAGGGGGATCCTCTCTTCCTTGCCACGGCGCAGCACCTCTACGACACTCCCGGAACCTATCAGGATGGAATCAATTCCATTCTAGGGGAATTCTTCTCCGTGGTGGAGAACTATCGAGACCTGGCTACCCCGTGGTGGGAGGAGAACTCTACTCTTGCTGGCAACTATCATGCTTTCTGGCGTAATGCGGTGGAGGCCCCGCTGCGCGCCGATTCCAAGGACTACCATGATTCTATGCTAGCGGCGGCGAGGGGAGAGGCGGGGCGCCGAGGTATCTCTCACGTTATGACTGCGCCGTATATTCTCAACTCGAACAATACGCGCTTGGTTGCCCCCATCATCGCTCGGCATCCCCTGCGTGGTGTGACTCCCCGGCAGATCATAGAGTTGCTCTCCCTGGCGGAGGAGTATAACTGGGAGTGGGCGCTGGCTTCCTTTCAGTGGGGAGTAGAGGAGACCGGTGAGGAAGGTGCGTGATGGTGGGAGGAGGTGTGGCTGAGGTCAGGCGAGAACAGCGGATCTCCGCCGAGTGCCATGGCGAGAATAATCGGGTAGAATGGAGAGATAGCCGATGGGCGTTGCCTGCGCCGCGCCACCGAGAGAATGGGAGATGCAAGTGGAAGAGGGAGTTGACCTGAAGGCTCCGGTGCTCTATCAGTCCTGCGTCGCCGGAGGAGCCATCACCACGGGGGCGGTGTTCTACCCGCTCGTCGCTGCGGCGCAATCCCTGGCGCAGGTCGTGTCCCCCGAGGATAAGTCATCCATGCACCACAGAATGTGGATGCTTATGAACTCCATTGATGGTAGAGTGGCGCAGGATCTGGCCGCGAACTACGTGGCGCAGCACATGTGGCAGTGCGCCTGGAAAGCGGGGAACGGTGCATCGCTGACGGTGGATGATCTCCGCCGCGCCCTTGACAGCCCGAATCTTCACGATTTACTCTCTCACGGCCTCCCCGATGACCCTCGGGGAGAGAACACCGAGGTAATTCTGAAGCGCATCTTGGTTATTCTGGATCTATTCGAGGAGATTCCCGGGGCGCGGGAAGAGCTATTCATCTCCTCCCCCGAGCAGTGGAGCGCCTTCAAGGGATCCTGCGTGAACGCGGCGGTGGGTCGTCCGGGCGCTTTCTCTATCAATGCGGTGAACCACGTCATTCACACCGCGCGGGAGTCGGAGAACGACCTGGAATCCATCACCTACTGTGAGTTACTCAGCGCCCTTGGACACGCCATAGGTGAGTACTCCTTCGCCCCCCGGCGCTACATCTCGGGGGAGGAGATCGTGGAGTGGATTGCCATGGTGGAGGAGTACAACGTGGAGTGGGCGAACGCGGCCATGGAGTGGATGAGAGGTGAGCTGTGATAGAGGAAGAGTCTTTCTCCGAGGAGGAGAGATTCCGAGAGTGGAGGAAAGCCCTCTCCACGGCTTCCTCACGCCCTCTTGCCCCCGAGGCCATGAAGCTGCTCACCAAGCCTCTCTCCTACCGCTATGGAGCCATGGAGCGCTTGGTGGCGGAGTTCCCCGTGAGCAGGCTTGGTATCCCCTTCCCCCATTCTCCAACACTGGCCTTCTTTCTCGGAGATCTGGAGCGGCAAGGAGTGCTCACGGAGGATGAGTCCCGAGCCATCTATCGCCGCCATGGAGTTATCTCGGAGTTCATGACCTCACCCAGCAACTATCAGTGGCGCAGCGCCATCGATATGCGTGCGCGGATGGATGTCATCGCCTTCACCCGCTCCCTGCGCAGAACGGGGATGAACGGCTCCGGGGATGAGAGCGCGGTGGCCTTGAGGGAGATTCACGGCATCATGGAGAGCGCATTACAGCGCCATTGGGACTCCCAGGTAGTGGTCTTCGACGTGGCTATACACCCTCACAGCCGCAGGAGCATCCCCGGTGATGTAGCTGGTTCCTTTCCAGAATCATGGATCTACCCCCGCTTTCAGCACCAACTCCATGGACACTGGTTCGGTGCCATCCTTGAAGCCGGTGATGCTGAGCTGGCTTCTATTCTCCCCCTGCTGAAGGCAACCTATAGGCTGGTGCTGAGCCGAGAGATAGCTCCGGCGCTGTTCTCCGCGAGACGTTCTGAGCCCTCCGCCCTAGCCATAATGCACTTTCTCTCCCTGGTGGAGGAGTACAACGTGGAGTGGGCGGGAGCAAGCTTCAGCTGGGAGGATGAGTATATGGAGCTTCCCCCGGTGATTCCACCTATGCTAAGTTTTAATTTAGAATTATAAAAATTTAAACAGGAACTGGCTTAATTTTATCTTTTTATATAACGATA
>JANXJH010015041.1:0-11112 GCA_027564575.1 Spilornis abbotti | reverse complement strand
ATGGGAACCCGCGCGGCGAGGACTCCGCGACATGGGGGGCCGCGAGTCGAGGGGGCTTAGAGCCCGGCATCGCGGAACGGCAGGGCGACGAGGCGCCTCCTGCGAACCGCCGTGTTAGTGACTGTCGGGCACGGTGGCCACGTTGCCCGGGATCAAGTTGAGCGTGGAGTCATTATCGCGGTGCCCAGGTCCGTTGTCCGGGGACGGGAAGCGAAGGAAGACCCGCTTGACCCAGTTGGGGTTCTCGTCGTCATCAGTCACGAAGTACAGCTTCACGGTGCCGCCAGATCCCGCGGTTGCCTCGATGCCGGCATCATCACGCATGAGGCGATTCGCCTCTGAAAGATCCTCATCGGGATCGGTCGTTGGTGTCGCAGCTGCAGAGTGCTCCGCGGTGTTCTTGAACCACCAGGAGATGGGCTCGTACTCCACCCAGTCACCATCCCCTGTGTAGGCCGTGACATCCCTCGTGTCTTCATCGAGTCCCTGACCAGAGGCGGTCTCGAGGTAGATGAAGTGGGCACTGGAAGGGACCTTCATGCCGGCCGCTTCGAAGCCCTTCTTGATGAAGTCGGGCGCCTCGTCAACGAACCCCACGCGCACTCCACCAGGGAAGATGTTGACGCTGCTGCTCAAACCTTGGGTCGTGCTCAGGAACGGTTCATTGGTGTTCCAAGCACCATTGGCGTTGAGCTTTCCGTCTCCGTCACCTGTGGCGGACGCGGCGTCAGGACTCGATGAGGACTCCGCGCTCTGCGCCTCCGTGGTCGTGCTCTGAGAGGTCTCGGGCGAGGGGGCATCTCCCCCGGCACCGCATCCGGTCAAGGCGAGCAGGAGCACCGCGGCAGACGCAGTGAATCGGGCAGAGGACTTCATCGTCAGGGCTCCTCGTGGGGGTCGAGTGTTTGCCCAGTGTGGCACCGTGAAGCCCCCGAAGAGTGCAACGCCGCGAGGATCGGTAGAACCCGCAACGCCGTCATACCAATAGCAGTAAAACGGTACTTCGGTATTTACCTACTTGCCGATCTTCTCGCGGATCGCGGCGTCGAGGACCTCACGGATGCTCATGCCCTGTGCCGCGGCCCAGGCTTTGAGGTCACGTCGCAGTGACTCCGGGATCTGTACGGTCAGGTGCTTCAACGGGTCGGCCTGGTCAGGTGCCGGCATCGCCCGTTCCATTGAGGGCTTCTCTTCGCGGGTGCGGGGAGCCAGGTTGCTTCGCTTAACGGCCATCGTCGGCCACCTCCATCAGTTCATCGACCACTGACTCGTAGCCGTACTTCTGTCCTGCCAAGTTCGATCCGAAGGACTGCCGGATCGCCTCGCGTCGCGGGATGACGGTCTCGAAGTAGCCCACCCCGGCCTCGCGCAAGACCTCCTGCGCTTCTCCAGCAGAACGGGTCCGCGAATCCACCTGCACGAGCAGCACGAAGGTGTCCACGACCTTGGCGGCTTCCGCCTCGGTGCTCCACGTCCTGGCCATGTCCATCGCGCCGGGGCTCGTCGGGATGATCGCCACGTCCGCAACGCTCAACGCCTCGTTGATCGCCTGGGTGTCGCCCGGTGCCGTATCGATGATCAAGAAGCCTGCATCTGAGGTGCCGGCCCTCTTGAGCTGCGCGCGGTTTGTCGAGCGGACCTCGAACGGCAGAGACGTTCCGTCCTCCTCGGCGCGCAGCGCCCACTCGCTGGCAGATCCCTGCGGGTCGGCATCCCAGACCTCCACGGAGCCGCGCTCTGACAGTGCCGCAGCGAGGTACATGGCAGAGGTCGTTTTGCCGGTGCCGCCCTTCGTGTTTGTGATGACGATCTTCATACTTCTAGCGTAGCACGGTATTTACCGGAATACTAGTTTACTATAATACCCACTTCGGTACTCCAATATTTACCGCAATCGGTATAGACTAGACGTAGAGCGAGACGAGCAGCGAGGAGGGCGTCATGGCGCAGAAGAAGCGCGGCAAGCAGCAACCGAAGCGGGTTGCCGATGCATCAGGGGAGGAGCCCATCGACATGCAGTTCGAGCTCCGCAAGGCCTACGCGCAGATGCGGCGCAATAAGAGCCAGATCAACGCGGGAGAGTCCTACGCATCGCAGCGCCGCCGTGGCCGTGAGCAATCGTCAGGGCGCAGTGACGGGCAGAGGCGGGACTTCTGAGTAGCGTAGGATGACTTTTGGCCCGCCTTTATGGGTGGGGGCTCGCCTTTCCTGTGGAAGGGGCCGTCCCCCTGTAGCTCAGCGGATAGAGCAACCCTTTTGCGAAGGGTAGGTCACGGGTTCGAGTCCCGTCAGGGCCCTAGTAGGCGGTGGAGTTTCGGCTCCACCGCCTTTCTAATTTCGTGTGCCTTGCGGAGCGCCCGGCGGCTTGAGCCGCTCAAGACCTTAGATCTGCCCCGCGTAGTGGGGCAGATCATCGTGTCACCGAGCCTCAGTGTGATGACTTCCCTCGAGAAGTCGTAGGTTCCAGGAGGGTCACTCCGGTGCTTCCCTGCAAAATCATGGAACATGGCTGCATGAAGATCATGCAGTGGGAAGACATCATCGACTCAGGCGACTACTCCAGGACGGACGCATACGCCCGATGCCATGAGGACATCGAGTACGGGGTCAGGTCGACCGTCTGGCCAGAAGGTTCGGACCGGTTCACGATCGTTCCCGAATCTGGCAAAAAGCGCGGGGAAGGCAATGGGGTCAAGCCCATCAAGAACGGCTTCACGAATGCTCTTCTTGAGAGGGGCTGGGAGCTCGAGGTAGGTCGCCGCAGCGGTAGGGGTGGCAAGGGGACTCTTCCGGGTGCCTTCGATTGCCACCTCGACCTCAGGGGTGAGGGGTACGACAGCCTGCCGTTCGTTGTCGAGTGGGAGACGGGCAATATTTCGAGCTCCCACCGTGCGATCAACCGCATTGCTCTGGGCATCCTTGAGCAACGGATCGCAGGTGGGGTCGTGCTGCTGCCCTCCTCCAACCTCGCGCCGTACCTGACGGACAGGATCGGCAACTTCCTGGAGCTCAAGCCGTATCTCCCGCTCTGGCGCAAGTGGGACAACCTCACTCCCACGGGGTATCTCGGCCTCGTGGTCGTGGAACAGGATGCAGAGTCTTTCGATGTTCCGCGGGTGCCGAAGGGCACCGATGGCAGATCGGCTAACTGACCGCCACTTTGCTCTTGCCGGCGTCTCCACGGTTTGGCATCTCGAACATGGGCATCTGATCCGACAATCGGCGAATGATCGGCTCGGTGTCCCCGAGCTCGATGCCGAGCCACCGCCGATGCATCTGCTCTGCCACCGCGTAGGTCGTTCCCGAACCGCCGAAGGGATCAAGGACGACGTCACCGGGCCCTGACGAGATAGTCAGGATGCGTTCCAACATGCGTTCGGGCAGGGCATTCGCGGACCGGTGCTTGGTCTTCTTGTGCCGAACAGGGCTGAAGTCCGTCCATACGTCCGTGAGGTTCACGCCGTCCGGATGCATCTTGCTGCGATGTCCGCCGTAGTCCTTGATTTCCTTGCCGCAGTGCCTGCAGACCTCGATGGGCGTACGAGGCCGCACGAAGTGCCTCGGTTTCTTCCCCTTGATGAAGTAGAGGGCTGAGTAGTGGGCAGGGGAGAGGCGATTGGGGATCGGCAGTCCGAACTTCATCGACACGGCGACCTGGTGCTTGAAGGTTAGTTCGGGGAACTCGAGGAGGTAGGCGCCGGTGGGCATGATCCAGCGGGGGATGTTGTAGATCCACAAGGCGCCTCCTGGGGTGAGCAGTCGAACGCACTCCGCGACCCACGCCTTGGTCCACTCGAGGTACTCCTCATCGGAGAGTGAGTCGTTGATCCCGGCGCCGTAGTCCTTGTTCAGGTTGAACGGCGGGTCCGCGAAGATCAGGTCCGCGGTGGCATCGGGCAAGGAGTGGAGCCACGGGAGACAGTCACCCTGGTAGAGCTCCCCAAGTTCCGTGGTGAAAACCCTCTGGGCATCTGCGCTGCTCATGACGTGCCTGGGTGCTCCTTCTGGGTGGCCGGATCGAACGATCGTCTAAGAATACGCGGGAGTTCCGACGCCTCTATATGCGCTCATAACTGGTATTATGAGCGCAGTTGACGTAGACTTCTCGTAGAGAGACCGAAGAGGCATCAGGTCTCCCTCCGGAGGTACTCCCGCTCAGGCGGGAATGACCCACATCGCAGAGCACCACCAAGTGTCGACAAGTCCGATGCATACTCCTCGCGCAAGCGGGGGTGAACCACAGCGAGTCCGGAGGGGAGGGCCGCCAAGGCGTTGAGTCGCTTTGGCGGCCTTCTTTCATGTCGAGAGGAGGGGCACGGGGGCACGATGCAGGGGTTCTGGGAGTGGCTCGCCACGCTGGATTGGGGAGATGTCCCGTCGTGGCTAGGCGGTATCGGCACGACGGCAGCTGTCATCGTCGCACTGTGGCAGTCGAGGCGTGAGACCAGGAAGCACCGCAAGGCCGAGCGCATGAGCCAAGCCCGGAACGTTGCGGCGTGGATTGCGTCTGACGACTTGGTTCCTAGCAGCGGGGGCCATGCCGAAGTCAGTGATCGACAGGTAGCGGTCCACATCAAGAACGGGTCCGAGGTGCCGATCTATACAGTCAGCGTGGTCCTTGTCCCGCTCAAGGGGACCAAGGCAGAACGCGGCGAAGATGTCGTGTACCTGAGTCCTGAAATGGCATCTCTCGCCGTGTTTTCCGTCGTGCCCCCGGGGACCTACAGAACCACTTTCGCTCTGCCCCCTTGGGCGAACAAGAAGCAGCAGAGGGTGGGCGTTGAGGTCGCGTTCAAAGACTCAGCGGGCAGGAGCTGGGTCCGTCGTGGCAATGGCGAGTTGAGCTTCCTTGGCAAGAAGGACCCGAGGAAGGGCCGCGTGTTCGACGGCTCGGGGTTACAGGGTGACCTCTACCGAGTGGCTGATTCGTGACCATCCCCGCCCTGCCCACCGCGCGCGACAACACCCAGGATCACGCGGAGCTCCTCGGCGCGTGGCTCGCTTCGTACGGGTCTCCATCAACTCGTGCTGCCTACCGCACGGACATGCGCCTCTTCCTGGCCTTCCTGGATCAGCACGATCTGGACCTCTTGGCCGTGCGGCGCCGGCATCTCGACCTGTTCCTCCGTGGCCGCGAGCAGATCGACTCCTCATCTACTTTGGCGCGACGGCTCGCCTCTATCAGCGCGATGTACCGCTATGCCCGATCAGAGGGAGTGATCGAGGCGAACCCTGCATCCCTCATCAGGCGGCCGGCAGTAGACCGGGACCACAGCACGAGCGAATCGCTGACTCACGCCGAGGCAGTCCGCTACCTCGATGCGGCGCGAGCTCACTCCGTGCGGGCGCACGCTCTGGTGCTCCTTCTCTTGGACACGGGGGTCCGCATCAGCGAGGCCCTCGGCGCGACGGATCGTGATCTGGGTGCTGACAGGCTCAAAATCCGTCGCAAGGGTGGCAAGACGGCGATGGTCCCGCTGCCCGAGTCGCTCAGAATCGTTTTGAGAGAACTGCTCGGGTCAGACGGCACGGAGGTCGCCCGCGGTGACGAGGCAGCGCGCTTCATCTTCGCCACCTCGACAGGGCGACCCTGGCAGAGGACGGACGCGGCGCGGACTCTCCGGGCGATCAGTGAGCGTGCCGGCCTCGGCAAGGTCGTCACCCCGCACGTTCTGCGTCACACGCACGCCACTCTGGCTCTGGACTCTGGTGTCGCACTGCATCATCTGCAGGACTCCCTCGGGCACGCAGATCCCCGCACGACCAGGCGCTATGACCACTCACGAGGTCGGCTCAGGGATCATTCGGTGCACGCCGTGTCGAAGCTGTTCAAGTAGGGTGCCGGCATGACGAAGCACCGCGACAAGTTGCTCTCGTTGCAGGAGGCAGCGGAGGAGTTCGATCTGACCTACTCCTACATCTACAGGGAGATGCGTCGCGGCACAGTGCCCTCATATGCGTCGAAGGGCGGCTACCACCGGATCATGCGCGAGGATGCCGCATACCTGGCCGCGAGGTACCTCGAGTCGGAACACGCGTCCCGGGCGACGTCGCGAGGACGACTTGCTATGAAGCCAGGGAAGCCGCGGACAGACCCGCCAGCTCCCTACGTCGAGGACGAGGAGTAGGGCTAGATGTTTTAGAACTTCTAGCGGCCCGAGAAGTTCTAAAACATTCTCGTCCCCAAAGGCAACTAGACGTGCTCGCTGGATGTACTAGAATTAGAGCAGGTCGTCGGCCTGCTGCCAGGTGGTTTCCCGGGTTTCCATCACCCCTACTACTTTCCCATCTGGCACGGATCGACCGACTAGAAGCCTCGGAGGGTTGCCGCCCCCGGGGCTTTGTCTTTGCCCTGATGCAGTGACCATGAACACGCATGAGACTTCTGCGTTACGCTTCTCGTATCGAGAGAGCTCTCGAGGTTCGAGGCAGGACGTCGGCAAACGGCCTGATCGGACGACCGAAAGTAGTGAAGATCTGTGATGGTTCATGCATACCAAGACACCTTCCGGTGGTTGCGCGCGCCCAAAATCAGGCTCGTCGCCACCACGTCAGACACCCCTCTTCTCTGAGGACGCCCTCGAAGCACCGAGTCGTCGTGCCATGCTTCGTGCGCGGCGCCAGGCTCTCAGATCGCCTGGTCATGGCGTCGAGCCCTTCCATCCCATTGCCCACGAGCAGGACGGTCCCGGCTTCTCAGAGGAGCACCAGGACTACTTCTACGGCCTCTTTCGGTTCCATCAGCGTGACGAGCGCTCAAACGCCGAGTGCGTGCGGGTACGCATGGCGAGGACCAAGAAGGACCTGCGATACCGCGTCGAACGGGCCTTCAATCGGCAGAACCTGTCCGAGCACGACTTCGTGCGGCTCCACGGGCCACGCTTCACGCTGTTCATGGAGATTGAGGTGGATCTCCTCGACGATGAGGACTTGCAGGAGCGTCTACACCTCCTGGACCGCTTCGGCGTGCAGCCGAACCTCGAGCTGTATCGCGTCAAGGGCTACAGCCCCAAGGACTCGAACGGAGCCCCTCGGCCTAGCAAGTTGGGCAGCTGCCACCTGCTCTGGCTCCTTGAACATCCGGTGATCTGGAACGGTCAGCTCCGCGAGGTGGCCTGCTCTGACGGTAAGACACGACCGAACTCCGCGTGGTCCTTCTACAAGGACGTGTGGGCGATGCTCAACGAGGTGTTCGGCGGTGACCCAGCGTTCAAGATCCACATCACGCGGAACCCGTTCCGGAACCCCGAGGGCGCGGAGTACATCACCCACTGCATCCACCGGGAGCCGACTAGCCTCCTGGCCCTGAAGGGTGCTGCTCGGCAGGCGCTGACAGAGCGTGAGGAAACCGCACGCGCGCTTGAGGAGCTGCAGACCGCCACGGCCGATGACGCGAAGAAGGGCAAGGGCGGTCCCAAGGGGCGGAAGCGGCCTGCACTGACACGCGGCGCCGCGATGCAGATTGACGGAGAGCGCGTCCTGGCCCCGCTCGTGGATGACCACGGCATCATCCTGCGCAATGAGTCAGTCTTCGACGCGGCGCGGTTCCACGGGTACGCCCTCGGCAGAGAAGCGGAGGCGCAGGGGGCCGCGCTCACTGTCAGCGAGGTCGAGCAGTCCGTCCTTGCCGTGGCTCGCCGGTACAACTCGCTGATCCCCACGATGGTCAAAAAACGGCCTTCCCTCGCTGCCGGGCAACCTGCCAAGGCCGAGCCGCTCGCGGACGCTGAGGTGCAGGCCACGGCGAGGCAGGTCGCTCAGTTCGTGGCCTTCGACTTCATGAAATCGGACAGGGAGGGCTTTTCTGGAGGCTCGACACGACGCCGGCTCAACGTCGCGGACTACACGCCGGAGCAGCGGGCGGCAGGGGGCAAAAAGCGGCAGCGTCTTGTGAATGCATCGGAGCACCAGAGCGCGGCCGGCAGAGCGTCAGGAGCAGCGCGGCAGGTGCCACGACGGACTATCACGAAGATCAAGAAGATGCTCCGAGCCGGTACGTCTCCTGCGGGCATCAAGCGGGTCATCGAGGGCTCCCCGAGGACGGTCGATCGGTACATCGCGCAGGCTCGTCGGGAGCTTCGTGAGGAGGCATTTTGACCCTAGGAACGGGCTTGAAGCGGCTCGCGACGAAAACTCGACGTTTACGCTAGTCAGAAGCCACTTTCTACGCCACGAACCAGGTAATAGTCATTAGGATTTGGGTCGAAGACCCCGGGGATACTCCCCGAAGAGAGAGCGAGAAGCACGGCGTGAAGCAACGTGAAGAACGTTATGAAGGATCGCTACGCTAGGACGTCGTGCGACGAGGGGATCTGGTCGATTTGCCGATCATCTGGAGAGGACTTCCGGCATCGTCTCTCATCGTCGATCTGAGCGCCTCCGTGCTCATCGTCGATCTCGCTACGTCTCGTCGTTCTGAGACGCTCTAGGCGCCCCTCACGGCGCTCTCTGGGTACTCGTGGCGATCTGCTCTAGCGTGAAATTTCCGAGGAGACTCAGCACGTGCTTTCCTGCGTCGCTCAGTGCCCATCTGACGTTTCGCGGCGTTCTCGACGACTTTCTCGTACTACTCGGCCCCTTGATGCGCTCCGTGGCCCCATAGCGGCGCTCTCTGGGCATCATGACGTCGAGTCGCGTCGCGCTCGTACGCGAAGAGGGGCCCCGAGCAAATCTGCCCGGAGCCCCTCGCCGTGGATCGTGCTCGTCTCATTCTGCGTCTCGTGCAGTCACGAGCGCCTCGAGGACCTCGTCGCGCCGGCACCAGAAGTCTCCGTCCGAAACGTGCAGCCGCTCCTGATCCTCCGTGACGACGAATGCCCTGTCGCCCCATCCGTGCTCATCGAGCCACAGCGCAAGGCGATCTGTCGCGAGGGCCTCGTCGATCCGATCCTCCAGGGTCTCCGCAACGCGGATCGGACGAATCTCTGTCTCTCGTGAGTCGGTTAAGACCAGCGCCACGCCGAGCAGCTCCTCGATGTCCTGGAGGTCGCCCGCGAGGTCAGCCTGCAGGTCGTCACGCCGGAGCCAAAACCTCGAGTCGCTCGTGGACTCTTTCCGTCCCGCGGTGTCGAAGATGTACATCTGCGCGGCGTCCCCGAACTCCTCTGCCAGCGCGGCGTAGCGGTCGGTCTGCTCAAGCACCCGCAAACGCTCCGTGAACAGCTCCCCCAGCGTCTCAGGCTCCATGTCGTGGCACATCATTTCGGTCATCAGTGCACTTCCTGTCCGTCAGCATCGACCCGATCTGAGCCGACGCGACGAGGCTAGGACGGATCGAGCGAAGGCATCATGGAAGCCCAGGGCGATGTTTTGGTGGTTTTAATGTTTTAGAACTGTCTTGTGAAGGGAAGTTCTAAAACACGCGGGGCCATGTGGCACGGTAGATCCATGAAGGAATCGAAGGGCGCGGATGAACCCCCTCGGAAGCCGTGGCGCGTTCCGAGCTACATGACGCTGTCAGTAGCAGCTCAACGTCTGAACATCAGTGTGGCCACGCTCCACAACTGGTGGGACTGGGGCGAGATCCCTCCTGATGAGCAGGTGGCTCCAAACGGGCGCATGGCGAAGGCGGTGTCCCGCAAGACTTACAAGCAGCTCCGGGAGCGGTACCCCGTCGAGCGCACTGACAAGAACGCTGCCCTGTACGACAGCGTCCGCACCAAGAAGGGTCGGCTCAAGACGGGCGGCAAGGTCGGTGTCTACGCGCCGCGATCGCTTAAAGGGCACGACCGGGTGATGGATCGCCTCGCAGGGTATGAACTAAGTAAAAGTGAACTTGAGTACATACTCTCGCAGGGGGTGCAGCTTGAGGAGGACAAGGGCGGAAATTTCTACGAGCGGCGGCTCACAAGACTAGAACGTCAGGAGATGAGGCGGAAGATTAAGCAATACGAACGGCTCATCGAAGGGACGAACATCAATCGTGAGAAGATGCCCTACTACCGTCACCACCGTGAGGATTATTCCTGACTCATCGTCTCGATGATCCCGTCCAGGACGCGCCGGCCAGACGCGTCCCCGGTGTAGTCCTTCAGGAGCAGCTGGAGCATCTCGAGGCGCTCCGCAGCGGTGAAGTCTGCGTGCATCTCTGCGACAGTCACCAGCGGCCATCGTTCGCGCCGGTACGCACGGTTTGTCTCCTCTGAGAACCCCGCAGAAGCCTTGATCATCTCGTCCATCAGCCTGCGGAACTCCGCGGCCCGCTCAGCAGGCGTCATGTCCTCTGCGCACCGTCCATCATGCGACTGATCGTCCGTCATGGCACTCCCCCATCGTGATCTGATGTCCCCTGTAGAGGCGCCGAGCCGAGACGAGGAGCAGGCAAATAGGAGACGTGTAAGAGAGACCTATATGCCCATCTCACGGCCCGAGAGAACGAAACGCGGCGATATATACCAAGAGCCAGGATGAAGCTCTCAGAACGCCACTGGTGGCCGGTGAAATCCCCTTACGTCTCGACTCGACGCGCTATTAACGTATAGCGAGCGAAACGCGGGTGTCAATTCATCCGAGGAAGTCGAAAAGATAACTTGAAGGACTTCCCGACGAGGTGCGAGTAGCCCTTCCTTTATTTTGACATTGAAAAGTCACATCAAATCGTGCACGGATTTGCTGTATGAATATGCAGAAGGCAGACCCTCCTTGGACCGCCCAGACACTCCGCGCATCTAGGAGCAGCGGGAGGCACTCCTCGTCCATCCACCAGCGCCAAGATCCTCCGTATCGGAGCGGCAGGAGAGTCCCTCCCCCATGTCCCCTCGCGACGTCCACCCCAGGAGCGGACATCGAGACGCCCCAGGAGAAGGTATGCAGCACGAAGATTTCTCACCCTCGTGACACCCCGCGACGACACCAGAGAGCCACGTCGAAGCGCCCTCATATAGAGAGTTCTTAACGTACGTCTCGACGAGGCAGATCGAGGGGACGAAAAGCGAACGGGGCACACACCGAGCGGGTCTCTGCGACCCACACCCCTCGCGGAGCGGTCGGGCGCGGCGCGAATCGACGGGACCCAAATCGAGGGGGCGCCGCGAAAATGGGAACCCGCGCGGCGAGGACTCCGCGACATGGGGGGCCGCGAGTCGAGGGGGCTTAGAGCCCGGCATCGCGGAA
>JANXJH010014278.1:0-11291 GCA_027564575.1 Spilornis abbotti | reverse complement strand
GTCCAAAGTCCGGTCAGGTCTCCAACTGGCAAACGAAACGGAAATGCCATGGCATCGAAAAGCTGGGCTATAAGTAGGTAGAAACTAAGTAGACTGGCAACGAAGAGACAGCCTCCACCGTCCTAGAGGTGCTGGGTTAAATATCGACTTCCATCGGGGGGAAATAAAAGTCAGAGTAATGGAATAAGGACTTACCACGACACATCGATTACCAACTGTTGTGTCTCCAAGGCCCATTCGCCAGTAAGCGGATGACGATAATATCAAAGACCAGGAACAGGAACAAAAAGATTAATGTGTATACCACATTCGTGCGCGTGGCACATATCATGAATATGAACATGAGAACTGCCATAGATATGAAGACGAAGGCTAGTATGCTTGATTAGAATGACTCGGCGGAACGGGATGGTGGGAAGTAACGCAGGGAGTTCTCTATTTCGGGTGCGTAACTAAGAATACCCTTTTTAGGGACATAATAGCTTCATGATGGAGTTGGTAACCAGTACGGCACGGAACTTTATTTTCGTGTGAGACCTGTGGAGAAAAGCATAGATACGAAGTACAATGTATTGGGAATTTAATGGGAAATCCGTCCGCATTGATCGTCTTTCCCCGGTTCTCCACCGTTGCAGATCAGTCCTACAACTTTCCCGCTGGCATCGAGACGAAAGGAAAAGGGCATCTAATGGCTGCTATGGTGATACGAAGACATGATCCTAGCCAAAAACTTGAGCACAGTGACTTAAAGCTGGGTTTGCTGTGACTACCTTAAACTAAAAAGGGGGTTGTACAGGGCAAGGTATAGTTGGGCACATTTAAATGAGATTCTCCAACAGGTGCTACTTTCCGAGTTGCTCCAGCCTGTTTATGAGAACAAAGCTCTAGTAAGACTAAAATACCGCCACATACGACCATAGGGTGTGGAAAACAGGGCTTCCCGTCCGCTCAGCCGTACTTAAGCCACACGCCGGCTGGTTAGTAGTTGGGTGGGTGACCACCAGCGAATCCCAGCTGTTGTATGTTTTTGCTTTTTTGGCAAGCTGAGTGCAGTGATAGGCGCTATCATATTCATGCGACAAGGCTGCACGAACGAGTTCTCTGAGAGTGCCACTAAGCTCCAAGCGTCCAGACTACTAGTATCATTAGCCACAACTTTAGCGGGCTACAAAATACTAAAAAGACCCCCTAGCCAAACTCTCCATTACAAGATCCTCAACTCACATCTCGAAGACTGGCATAAATCCCTCCCAAAAGACATCACATTCAAACTGTTACTGACCAATTGCCGTACCGCGTCAATGCGCAAGATTCTATTCATGTCGGCCCTTTCTCCGAATCTCTAAACAATACCATAGATCTGCCCCAGAAATTGATCGCCGAGATAGCTTACATAGCTTCCGTGGGTCTGCAGTATTGTGCCTGGAATCTACAGTCCGTCTGCAAATCGGCAAGAGTTGATCACGGAATGTGGGATTCGACACTTTACTGCCACAGTGAGTATTTTTATTAAAGCTGCCCAAAGCCACGGGTTTCGCTCGCATAAATAATTATCTGATATTTGTTTAGGTATGTAGTTATCAGTAAGCATTTTCAAAGTCCTCACTACACAGTTAACACTTTACTCTACACTTCTTCAAACATAAAAATTCACTAAGCCATATAATAATAATAACTACTGTTTCAGCAGGGCTGAAAGATTATGCACGGGAATACTCTGTACGGAGTACGGAGTAGCTGAGAATACATTTCAATAATCGAACTACAAATGCATAGCTTCCCCCCTGCCTGGAGGATCTACGGAGTATGGAGCAAGCAGGCTTCAGCTCCTCCACTGGAGTACTTATTGATTGGTCTATCACTGGCCCATTGGTTGAAGCCTAAATATGGCCACGGTAGTAACCATTCCTATACTCTGCATGTAGTAATAGGCAGCTTGGACCATGACCCAGCCTATATGTCTGTATTGTAAAGTGATCAATACTATCTAGAGCAAGGACATATACTCCGTATAATATGGAATTTTGGGTGACATTCCAGCCCCAGCCCTGCCTGGTGGGCGGGGGGCTGGGCATGCCGTGTCTATTTTCTAGTAAGGGATGTGATCTGACATGCATGAACTAGGTGATACTATGATGTATAGTGGGAAAATGAAATAATAAACCAGATTACTTTTATCACAAATTAATGCTGGAATTTGTGGATTAGGCACCATCAAAGGTATAAATATCTCATTTCCCCCCTCCTTTTCATGCTCACAGCATCATCTTCTGTACTCTGTACACTCATCTCACAGTCTCATTTCAGTCTCTTCTTATTATTCTAGCAAAATGCATTTCTCTGCTGCGTCTCTTATCGCTGCCCTTTCAATGTTGACTGCAACTGGGGCTGCTGAGTCTGTGAGTGAACTACTCTTTTTTGGGAAATGCCTTGCTGTCTTCTATGATATACCCCACTAGAAGTGCAGCATGTTTCTATTTAGAATGGGATCTAATGTTTCTCTCAGGTAATATTATATGAGTCTCCCTCTTATTAAGGCAACAGTCAGGAAATACCTCATGACATTTCTTGCCAGACGATTTCTCCTCCACTGTATGTGAAATCCTGGTTAAATATTGAATGTTTACTAATTCAAGATTCAGCTACCGCAACGTATCTTCTCTCAAACTTGTAGGGAGGCAGGCTTGTTTATTATTCAAGATTGTACATCCAATACATATGCTATGATATAAGCTAACAATATACCCAGGAATAAACACTGCAGCCGCGTCTTGGCTGATTGGGTTCATGAGGATATTCCCGACCTTGGTAAATTGGGTATTGACGATGCAGTTGGAAGCATCCGCTGCACTTATCTTAATTCCCAGTCCTGTTTTATTATTATAATTATTATTATTATTGGTGAACGCAGGGGTCTGGGTGACGTGCAATGGGGTAGTACTCGTGACACTGTATCCTGGGTTAGTAGATAGCGCGAAGAATATCAGTACATGCGAGGTTGCTAAGGCCACGGGGTGTGGAATATGATACTTTGCATGGGAGATAGGGAATGATAGGCAAAAGATGCTCCAGATGATGCAACAGATTTAGCAGCAGACCAAGGAGCGCTTTCTTGTTATCAAGATAAAATCAACACTCAGGGTACTCAAATAGAAACGTTTTTTTATTTTA
The DNA here is from genome assembly GCA_027564575.1 of Spilornis abbotti. Lineage (NCBI taxonomy): Eukaryota > Metazoa > Chordata > Aves > Accipitriformes > Accipitridae > Spilornis > Spilornis abbotti. The sequence goes on along the minus strand of JANXJH010014278.1, from coordinate 8,120 downwards.
GTTTAGTCTCCTTGATAGTGGTTGTGAAAACATCATGTTATTATTTGACATGTATCTCAGCCAAAATATACTTGAAGGTTATCTCATCTAATATCCCAACCCTAGTTAACTGTAACTGTTCCTTGTGGTTCCATGGAACCCAACTGGGCCAGCCTAATGGATGAAGTGCTTCCATGGTTGAGCAATAACCACATTGCAAGCATCATAGTATCAAAACCATAACAAAACTTACAACCTACAACTTACCCCCTACCCTCGAAAACGCCTCATAAACCTTCAAGGCCCTCCTAACCCCCAAATCCAACATAATCTCCTCACTCCCCCCAGGAACAGTAATAGCTTTAACATCCCTCCAAATCCGCTCAACCCGCTCCCCTCGTCCACCCCTTGTCAACCCTACACCACCCATAACCTGGATCGCGTCCCGAACAACATGTTCCAGAACAATGCCGGAGTGTGCTTTTGCTTGTGCTGTTAGGCCCGCTAGCAGAAATTCGGCTTCTTTGGGGGTTGGGAGGTTGGTTAGTTGATATACGAGTGTCTGTTTGATTGGTTAGTAAGGAATCAGGTTCAGGTAGGTGATGCGTAATTGGAGTGGTTGCTTACCTCGAGCCAGGATTGGAGGGCTTCGGTTTCTCGGATCATGTGGGAGAGCTTGTAGCGGATTACGGCTGCGATGAATTAGTCATGGGGTAAAGTAGGGAGGGTAGTCCGGGCTTACGGTGGTCGATGAGACGTTTCCCGAAGGTTTCTCTTGTTAGAGCGTATCTATGGGAGAGTAAGTTAATTCTCAAATAATCAATCCAGAGTACAATATCACCATGCATGGATCGGGGAGGAGAATACTTACTCGGTTGAGTCCTCAATGCACACTCTCGCGGAACGGAGGGATTGAAACGAGATAAAGAGCCTCTAGACGGATCATTCAGCACCATCCAAACTACTGAATTCAAGATAGATAAAACTGCGCTGCAAGTAGTACCAACCTCATGATTAAAATTCGAAACAATATACTTAAATGCCTTGCCGCGCTCTCCAACAATATTCTCAGCCGGCACCTTCACGTCATCAAATTCAACAAACGCCGTGCCTGCAGACGAGGAGCCAGACATGACCCTATGTCGAGTTTCCACGCCGTTTACCTTTGGCACGACTAACAGGGACTGGCCTCCAGCGGCTGGATCTTTGGCGAGAGTGAGGAAGTAGTCTGCGTACATTCCGGACGTTATCCACTTCAAGTACAGAACAGGATTATTAGTTTGCTTTGACGAGCCAGGGTGGGACGGGGAGCAAAACACGGAAAATAGAAATACCTTTTTCTGGCCCCGTATAACGAAGGTCTTGTCATCGGCGGAAGTTTCAATGGCTGTTTCGATGCCGTTGACATCGGAGCCTGCATTCGGTTCTGTAATCGCTAGGCAGATCCTCTTCTTTCCATTGAGAATATCGGGGATGATTCTGTTGGGCTTCGATAAGTGTTCTGCTCGAAACGAACGAGAGAGAGAGAGAAAACTAACCTGCTCTTCAATCCCTCCGAACCAAACCTCTGCACAGCAGGAACCGCAAGCGTCTATAAACCATCAGACAACGAACAACAAAACACAACTTCAGAGGGTGTACTTACAACACCTCCAAATAAACCATTGGTAACCCTGATATTTGCATCAGTCACAAACACATAAATCATACTTGGTAGGCCGTACCCAATACCACCCACTCTCGTCATCTCATCATGAAGGACAAAGTCATGAAACCCATCCCATTTTTCCGGTCTTACTTTCCCAATGATGGGGTACTTCCCCGCCCATTCCTCGGAAATGGTATTCCCAGCAGCCATGGGCATTAGAATCCCTGCTTTGGCGGCATTCTCATAGACAGAGTGTGGCACGTGGGCTTGCGCCTCCCACTCTGTTGCAAAGGGCCTGAGGTTCTAGACATAGCATCAAGTAAGTACTAGTATACCCATTTGGAGATCACAAAATTCGGAGGTTCAAACCAAAACAGTAGAAGGTTACTCACCGATTCAGTCCATTGTCTCACTGCATCACGCAGACAGCAATGGCTTTCTTTGTAATATGGGGATGGACAGCCTCGATACCAGGGTGGTTCCGCATGCGGTATTGCAGAACCGAATGTTCGCTTTTGGATGGCTGAGGCTATAGGGTCCATACTACTGTCTTTCGTCAGCGTCGATGGACGTTGGGAGATAGGTATATCATGCCCAATGTTCTCTCGTTGCCGGCTGATAGATGTTTCAAAGGTGCATTTTATAACGATTTTGGCTTTATCTTGTGATCTTCAATACCGCTTCACTCACGTCCGAATCGTTATAGATGCGGAAAATATGGGGATGCGAGCGAAGGTGCATGATTCCGCCACTATTCCGTGTTCATTCCGTCAACTTTATAGGTCCTTCCCATACGGAAGACGGAAATTGAACTCCCTGTTTCGAAGCAAGAGGACCCCATTTAATATTTGACGATAGTGAAGTTCGTCTTGATGCGTGAGACGATCTTGGGTTTTTCTTCCTACACTCGACTGCTAATATTCTACATTTCGCCTTCTGCCGTGCTCTTTCCGCGTCTACCATTTCCTGAAGCCCTAAGCAGTGACACATACTTTTTTTGACTGTAACTTGAACACCACAGTATTGGAAAAGCCGGCTATTATCGACGGCCCTTCCGGGCCAGCATTTTACACTTATGGAAATTTACGGTCGTCTGTGAAGAAACTAACCAGTCGTTTGAGTTAATACATCCTCAATGACTACCTGGAGGCTACAGTCGCAGTCGTTGTACTCAATGGTGTAAATAACCAGGGAGTGATTGACCATGTTCAAGCTGTTTTGACCACTGGCAGTGTACTCTCAGCATTCAACCCTCTATATAAACTCCAGGTATGTAACTCACATACAGTAGGGCAATGTCGCATATCTCTCAGTTAGAGATTCTGAAATCGAGAACGTAATATCACCAGTGAATGGAGCTATCTAGCTAGATCAAGACCAGTACCCAACAAATCTTGCAACCAGTCTGCGTTGAGGTCGAAATTGTTCACATTGTCCGCTGTGTTATATCTTGGTTCGCTCTGTCTTTGCGCGTGCCCCTGTGTTGTTTCAACCATGCCAAAGCCTGCATCACCCGCACCTGCGCTGTTACCTCCCCAAGAGTGAAGAGCTGGATTGTGAACTGTTGGCGCGTGCGGAAAGAGCATTGTGGTAGTTGTGGGTTGGAGACGCCTTGAATAGCCAAAGCCGCTGCCATTTACCGCTTGTTCAAAATCGAAATAGGCTGTTATTAGTCCTGTGAATCCTGACGCTGGCGAAGTGCCGTCCATATCTGGCTGCTGTTGAGGTGAGTAGGACGTTGCGATGGGGGATGGTGCCAAGGTATTGATCGCATTCCCTCTGTGTGGTGCTGCGGTCGATACCATACGCCTCATAGGGTCAGTAGTCCCTTTATCAGAAGCAGACAGGCCACTGTAATCCGTCTGCCGAAGAGGATCCAGCGAATTCACAGTTGATTTGTCCATAGCAGAGCTTCCAGTTACTAGAGAAGTATCTTGACCCAACACCGTTTCCGCCATGTGGTTAAGCCGAACCACAGACCGGATGAATTTGCCAGACGTCCATGTCTGCCCACAGTACCTTTTCAGTGTACGGACGATATGAAGCGTGGCACTGCCATGCTTTTCTTTGAATGAATGCCGCTTGATTATCAATCCAAGAGCGAGTGTTGCCGTTCTCGCCAAATAGTGAAGGAATGGAAACTCCATTTTAGGATATCGATCCGGTATGCAATTGAAGTAATCGTATATGCGGCGCGCAAGGTGAATGCAGGTGACTTCGTTTTCCAAGTTGCTTGCCTCGTTTACATCTGCTGGAATCAATGATTGTCGTAACATCGGCTTTCTCATCGCCAACCGGAGATATGTCCATCGCTGGATTATAGTTAAGACCATGAATCCTTCAATTTTCATAAGGGCTCTTACTATTTGCATGAGCATTTTTTGCTTTATCTGCCACCATTCTAATCCTTCAACTGGCGCCAATGTCTCATCATCCTGATTATACGCCATGCTAGCGGGTGCCTGAGCTTCAGTCTCCGAGACTAGGTACTCAAGATACTCGCTCACAAGCGGACTAGAAACTGTATCGGTAGACTTGGCGCCGTATAAAGCTTCCCATACCTTACCAAGGACCCTAGAGTACCGTACCATAGTGACAAGGTATGGTATAGGCGTAACCGGCTTTCTCGAAACTTCGCACTGAATCTCGAGTTCCAGGTCTGCCACTGTCAGCTGACTGTCCTTAAATCTCGAGAGCCAGTTATCACTAAGCTCCAACGGTAGCGCCGCATCAACATTGACGTCTTGGATCATGAAAGGAAGGCCCGTCTCTAGAGAGATTCTCCGATCCAGGACATAAACACACCACCAGAGACGGCGGAACTGCTCGCCCTCATGTATTGGCATTGTGGAGACAACCATTTGGCGATGAAGTCCAATTTGATGTAAATGAGAGATGGTTATTGCGAGGATTGTACTGGCTCGCTCATTCGCATCGAGTCGAAAAAGATAAACCACCTAGAAGGGGTAACGCGGATTAATCGACTTTTGTACTCAAGTTGATGGCGTATATACCCTGGACGAGAGGTGGATATAAAGCGAGAGATGAAACTGGGGGCGGCGACCTACCATCAGAGCCAGTATTTGTAGTTTCAAGAGCACACTGCCACCTGTCGCAAAGCCCTCAATAGGCTCCCCCAGAATATCCATCCCGGCAGTATACAGACTCCAACCGGCAGAGTGACGACCTTCTTCGTTTGCGAATCTTGATCCGCCAGCGCATTTGCCGGTGGCAAAGCAAAAAAAGAGTTGCGCGATCTCTAAGTGACTGTCAGTTTGATTAGCGTAATGGCCCGCAGGCCAGTTCAAGGCACAATCCCATAGTCGGTGATAATTCTCCCATATTGTGGAAAGATGTAGAAACGGGTATAACACATGCACCTCGTCCGAGAATGTCTGCAAGCAGCGGTCCAATTGTTTCTTGTCAAGGGCTATATTGTGTGAAGTCAAGATCTCTTGAATATAATTCGACTTGTACCGTTCTATACCAACACCATGGGATGTCGGTTCAGGGGACGGTGTCAGTGGCTGGCTGCAAGGTTGAGATGATCCCTGGCGATATGTGACTCCCAACTGCTCCAGATGGTTCTCGACTTGGCCCAGCGAATGGACCATGGAGGTCTCGCCTGAGAAAGTGGGAATGGAAGCATTAGAAGGTTCCCCATGTTGAGAGTGAGATTTTGGTGAAGCAGGCAGTATTGCAGGATTTTCTGGTACTGCATTATTCTTGTGACATAGCACATCAGAGGCATCCTTCGATTGCGATTGTACATGGCGGCTTTGAATATCAGTCAAGGTTTGCAGCTGGCTTTCCAATCGAGCCAGGCGCTGGAGCAGGGCATCGTTGAGTGCTCTAGGAAATCAGGGGAGGATCAATACTCTGATATAGTAAATCCTAAGCTATGACCGGAGGTACACTCACCCGGAACTATCAGGGTTGTCTATACCTATCCCCCATTGGTCGTCCGTCACACTGGCCTTGCCTTGATGTCGAGCCTCGTTTGATCGTAGGCAGTCTCGACCTTTCAGAGAGCATTGTCCGCAAGGATATTCACCGTCACACTGATGGTGTGGTTAGGATGTTTGTTTTCTCCTCATGTTTGGTGCTATAGCTGCGCGAATTCACCTTGATCTTCCGCTTTTGACAATAAGTACTACAGTTCCTGATGTCAACTTCCACCGTGGTGCATGAGATATACCATATGCGGCGCCTACCAGGCTTTGGACGTGTATTTGCCCCTAACTCTTTTCGTAGGACGCTCCTGCCGGTGCTCCTCCCCATTTTCTTCGGAGGTACGCGACCTCCGGTTACGGTTCAACGGGGTCGAAGTCATATCCTCCCAATTTGATACTCCCTTTGGAGAAGAATTTCAAGTCATTTGGCAGCAGGATAAGGGCAGTTGAGAGAGCGGCACTGTCAGTTGAAGTTCCCCCATTTGGTCTGACTAAGGTATGCACCACAAACTGCCAGCAGGTTCTGACTGCTCGCAAAGTTGAATCTGGTCGCAGGTCTGTTTGACGAAGGAGAATGCCTGAGCAGTGACTTGGTATTCGGCTGTCGGGTATTTTGAGGCCAGATCTGTCGCAGGACGGAAGCCTTTCCGTCCTTTCGGAATTGAGTAGCACCTGTTGCGGGTTAAGACAATCACCGATGCCAGGAAGAGATATTGCGATGATGATTCTTGAATGTTCCTAGCATCTGCTAAGCGGTTGCATACATTACTACTACGCTATAGTTTCGCATCGATCTCACTAAATTGCCGTCTCGCTTCATCCGTCATATCATACCCATATAGCCACTGCTGAAAAAGCGAGTCCCCCATGAGATTAGGACTTCCAGGGTAGTCTCCGGCCTCGAACACCATTCCTCGCATTGCCAGGTGGTCCGGGTCAGACATATGAATGAAGAACCGGTTGGTATATGACCCCCGCTGAATGGCATGTACCCGAGGCGCGCGGAGCATGTAGAGCTTCTCCAATCGGCTAGAAAGCTGCGCCGGCGATTGGATGTTGCTAAGAGCAACACCAAGGGCAGCTGCATCCTCAACCGCCATTGCGGCGCCTTGGGCGAGGTATGGTAGTGTGGCATGGACAGCATCCCCAATAATAATCGATTTCCCGCTCGGATGAAGCCAGTCATCGATCGCTGGGAGATCGATGAGACGCCAACGCTCAAGCTCCTCCGGCAACAGCGCCAGGAACTTTTGGGTTCTGTTGATTGTTAGATGTCGGGATATGTTGGGGGTTGCTTGGTTCTTGGACGACAGACATTACATTCCATCCGGAAAATGCTTTTCTCACTTCCTCTGACGTGGCAGGTGCCTTGTATCCCACCATGGAGCGGTCATCTGGGATGACCATGAGGAGGTTGTACAGTTTCTCTCCCTGCATATTGTATCTAAGATGACTGTCAGCCAACACTATGTCATTTGCCCAGGCAGAAATAGACAAGCAGGTCAACGAACCCAATGATATGATGGTCCGGTCCCAGAATTTGTTCAAACCCTGGGGTCGTCACCAGCGGCGCCAGCGTTGGGTCCGCAAGAAGCTTATCGGTTGGAATAACGGCTCGAAAGCAGGTATCACCGGTTTCGTGAGGTTCCAGATGTTGGCCAAGTATTGAGCGGCGGGCCACACTTTTCACACCATCCGCAGCAATAACAAGATCACCTCCAATAACTTCACCTCCCTCAAGCACGACGCTGCTCTCCCATGGACGGTATTCGGCCACCGTGCAGCCCTTGCGCACCTGAACTCCTTTCCTCGCAGCCCCCCTGACGAGCACAGAGTGGTAGTCTGGGCGAAACACCTGCAAATAGGGCGCTCCATACTTTTGCTGCACGGTAGTCAAGTCTGTATATCCGTCAGGGAGGCCAGTCTCCCAGTTTCGGTAGTTGATTCGACTGGGCCGCGATGAAATTGCTTCCATGTCAGATCCGAGGCCCCATCTTATAAGCTCTCGACATGCATTCGGGGGTACTTGAACACCGGCACCGATCTAACTCGTACATAGAATGTCATGTTTTAGAAGCCACGGAAGGAGCGTCATGAATGATTAACAAACCTCGACAAAATCGGCTGCCTGCTCAAGAATAACTGCACGATGTCCAGCATTAACAACAGCGAGAGACGTTGCCAGGCCACCAATTCCCGCTCCAATGATAACCACCTTGAGTTGTATGTGATTAGCCATTGTCTCCAGAAGGCACCATTCAATTTTACTGCCTGCTGGTGCTGGGTATCATGGGGTTTAAATCATAGTTACAATGGTTCACTTGGTAATCTGCTTATAGTCAAGTTATAATATGAAACAGAATGGCGCCAGAGGTTCCTTTGCATATTTCCGTTCCGCCACGGAATGGATTTCCGTTAATTTTGAGCATGCATTTCCGAATCAGGCAACCAGTAACCCTAGGACTCATTCCGTCGGAATTCGGAATGATAGAGGACAGAGGACAGACATATAGATAGAATAATTTACAACCGAAGCTCTT
>JANXJH010013603.1:0-11425 GCA_027564575.1 Spilornis abbotti | reverse complement strand
GGGGGGCGGGGGGGGGGTTGGTAGGATAAATGGGATATTATAGTACATACCACCGTTAAATGGAATGAATGCCGATGGTTGCTTGACTAGTTCTGGCTTTGTTGTCCATCTTTCGGGGAGGAATTCGGTGGGTCGGGAAAAGGCTCGTTCATCTGGGATTTGGCATTATTAGCCCTAATTCATTTCCAATCCACCATCGACCCAAACACCACAGGCGCAGTTCGGGTACAAGAAACAAACACACCTCGAAACACAGTATGACTCGGCATACAAACCATAACATCCCCGGGTATGTACCTATCGCCAATCATTAATCCCTCGGGCGGAGTCACACGCTGGGTACCAGATGGCACAGCAGGGTGTAAGCGGAGGGTTTCATTGACGATGGCGTCGATCAGCTTGACACTGTTCAGGTTGTCGTACAATAGATCCGGCAGGGCGTCTAGCTCTGCCTGCAGGGTTTTGTACAGGGTCTTGTCTGTGGCGAGGTGGAAGAAGAGGTTGGTGAGGGTTGCGGAGATGGTGTCACTGCCGGCTATGGTGATGAGGTTGGCCTCGCCCTCGAGGTCGAGACGGTCTTGTTTGGTCTTGGGGCCATTTTCGAATGCCTTGAGGATCCACGAGAATATATCCGGGCGATTCGGGGTATTCTATACACAAATCAGCACAGAAGCATGGAAAACCAAATTGGATGTTATATAACAAACCTGTATCCTCCAATCGACCTGATCCCTCACCCAGTCCCAATACCTACTCAGCTCCGCATTAAGCCCAGGCGTTCTCTTAAACAGCGGCAACATCCAGGTCAAATGCGCGAATACCCCAATCATCTTCAAGAACCCATGGACTTGCTTCAAGATATACGCATCCTCCCCCTCAACCAGCATGTTGAAAGATTTTCCAAACGAAAGATCCCCCATGACATCAAAACTGTAGTAATTGAACCACCGCGAAACATCCATGGGCTTTTCAATCCCCCTGTCAATGGCCAGGATTAGTTGATCGGTGTAGCGCGAGACTCTAGGCTCGTAGTCGCGTAGGGCTCGCGAGCTGAACCCCTGCTCCCAGGTTCGTCGCCGGCGGGCGTGGTCTTGTTTGGATCTTGTCATTTGGAGGGTGATGCGTGGCTCTAGGACGGTGTACCAGGGGCCTTTTGAGACTTTGGAGTGGGCGCTGTAGATGGCTTTTACGGTGGATGGGTCTGAGATTGAGAGTTCTGTTGGGCCTTTTAAATGTAATTAGTCTGATCTATTTGAATTGGAATAATTAATGGATGGAAAGAAATACATACCGAGTCGCACATAATCCCCATACAGCTTGTGAAGCTTCTCAACTTCCCTGTGCAACTGCATCTTTCTAACCGACAAAGAAGTCACATAAAAATTGGACAATCTCGCAAGAAAAGGACCGGGGAATCTCGAAAGACGATGAAAAAAAGCCCGGTAAAGAAGTATGCTGGTATAAATCCCTAGGATATGACATCCCACCACTTTAAGAGCCCAGTGTGGCGGGGCAAGCACACCCAAGCCATCCAGGACATTCGAGTTTTGTAGAATTATAGCCCCAGCCAGAATGAGGATATAGGAGATGATGAGACGGTGAGTTTGGAGGTCCCATTCTCCATGGCGATAGAGAGTTGCGTGTGCTGCGGTGCCGCTGAGGCCTGCTAGTGCTAGGATTGTGTTGGGGTATTGGTTCATGTTTGTGTTGTGTGATTAGTTTCTCCTTTCTTGATCGGGTTGCGCTCCGTATTTAAGTAGCCTTTTCTCGGGTATTTCCAATGAGAAAGTGTGTTACCATCACTCTGCGGTTGCACCGGTGGTGAAGCGTGAAGGACCATGCACAACGAGGGTCGAGCGCACAGTTAAAAGGAGGAGAAAAGGTGCCCTAATTAAGTAGCATGACTACTAAGCCATGACTGCATGGTGATTGTTGCTGTTGTTTTAAATCAAGTGGTGGTGATTGCTGATGAGCATGCATATTGCAGTGTTGGTTAGGGCAAGTGTGACAGCCCATGCACCACAGATACACTAAAGCAAACCCCGCAGAAACGGTTTCACTATCCTTGAGGCCGGTTATTAGCGAAGAGAGGGGGGATAAGAAACATAGGCATAATAGATTGCCGGGTGGAAAAGTGAAGTGGGTTATATTTTTGAACAGTTTAGCTAGCTGGATATCTAGGTTTATCAGATCTTTGCTTCATGCATATTCTACCACTTCAGACAACACATGATAATGTGCATTGTATGCATTGTCCAAAACCAGTGCCTGTTGCATATTGACCTAAACATCCAATGACATGATTGACATCTCCACGAGCATGTGGTGAAGCAGGATATTTGAAGCCAACTGGGCAAGATAAATGAATGCTCATTGCTGGACCATTTACGGAGCTAAATCAAGGCTGTGACCCTCAAGCATTATATTAAAGGGGAAAGTCCATATGGGTGAATGTATATGACCAAGATATTTGATATGTTGGCTCCCAAGCTCACTGCTATACCCATACCAAAACAGGTTTGATCGCGGTTCCTTCTTTCAAGGCTGTGAGTGCATGCTGATAGTCCGTACCCTTTGTAAGAGGTTAGCAGGGTGCTATAGGGAGTGGTAGTGTGGGTAGGGGCTGACATTGAAATGCTTGATGAGTTTGTCAACTGGGAAGAGTCCTTCCCTGTACCACTGTATCATTCTTGGAATGGCCTAGTAGACATCAATCATAATCAGACATCATCTTTTAAGACCAGTGCTGGAATGGATAATAGGTGATGCAAACCTGCTCCGGTATGGAATCCCCTTCAATACAGCCCATAATCGAACGTCCCGTCTATCAAATGGTCAGTTTCAATCAATTCTTCAAGAAAAAGGCACCAACATTAATATGTCTAGTCATATCAACCCCCATTTGATATCCCACAGGCGGCACTCCAATGCACACCAACTTCCCCCGTGCATGGGCAGCTTCCAGGCCTTGTTCAATCAGAAAAGGAACGCCGGTGGTTTCAATGACGATTGAAACTCCATTAGGGAAATAAGCTCGCGCCGCCTCGCTCAGCGTGGTGAAATCCGGACTGGTCGTGTTGATGGTATGCGTGGCACCCAGCGTTCTGGAGAGCTCGAGACGGTCTTGGAATCGGTCTACGGTGATTATGGCCTTGCAGCCTTGGATGCGTGATGTCTGTTCCGATTAACTGTTAGTTTGATGCACATAAAATGATCGAAGGGTAGACGGTGGCTAACCATGAGAGCCCCCATCCCAACAGCACCCAACCCCAACACCATCACAACATCAGCAGACCCAGCACACGACGTATTCAAGATAGCCCCCATCCCCGTCTGAAAGCCACACCCCAGGGGCGCAAACAACTTCAGCTCGTCCTGGTCACGCAGCAGATTCTTTGCGTTGACAATACTCGCTTGATCGACAATGCTGTACTGCGCAAAGCTGGATTGTGCGAAGAATCTAGTCCACGGTGTTTCTTCCTTGTCACCTTGGCGAATGCTTACACGCTGCTGGCGTCCGATGTAATTCTCTACTGCGAATACGTCGCAGTATGCAGGATGAGACTCTTGACACTGCACGCATGAAGAGCAGGAGTAGTAAGAGAGCAGAACCGGGTCTCCGGGTTCAACGGAGTGTACGTTTTTGCCGACAGTGCGTACGATTCCGGCACCTAGGTCGGTTAGATACCGTATACACAGCTATAGATAGAGGGCAAGGGTTTACCTTCATGTCCAGTGATTTTCGGATACCCAACCCCATACGTCCCCTCCGCTACCGAAGTAAACACGATATCAGTATGGCATATCCCCGCAGCATGCATTTCCACCAGGACCTCCCCCTCGCCGGGTTCATCGTGGACGTTGATTTCTTCCAGCGACCAATTCGGCGTGTTGGGCTGGATTGGTTCTCGGGCGACGACGGCTTTCGTTGTTACCATTTTCTTTCTTGGTTCTTCTCTGTAAAGATAGTCGATCCGTGCTCTGAGTAGAAATATATAACAGAGATCCTAAGAACAGTTTCTTTGTGCCTCACTTGAATACAAAGCGAGTCAAGTGATCCATTAGGCTATTATATATCAAAGCGGGGCATTTTACGCGCTGGAATACCTCGGCCTTGAAGTTAAGACGGCGCAGAAGAAAGCCGGGGACTTGATTGTATGGAGATGCCTAGAGAGCTCGTTGTTTGAAGTTGAAAACAACAGCCAATGGCGGGGATATCAAAGTGAAATTGCGGGGTGTGGCGCCTCTATGGGTAAATATCGGGGATACTTTCGAATAATTATCATGGATCTTAGCCAGTTCACTATAATCAGTTCTAAGTATACATTGTTTCCTCTTCCAGGGGTGGAGCATCGTCTGCACTAAAAGTAGCATGTCCAATTCCAAACTCTGACTGTTCCGGATTCTCAACAACACCCCATTGCAGTTTTTTCTCAGATAAATCAGACGGAAAACTTTTACTCGAAGCCGACGCATCACATCCCAGACGAGAAGGTTGGCAGGCTGCGGCTATACTTGCGCTGCAACATCCCGCTAGAGGCATATGAGGTGCATATGTCTTGAAAAACCCCAGACAGAATACTGCAATCAGGCTAGCAAAAAGCACTGGTACGACGGCAAACCATACTGTCGCTTTGGCGAGATAGATGTAACTGGTGGACTTGACAGTGTTCGGTGCGTACCAACCACTAGTATGGACATCAATTTGGAGGAAGACCAGTCCCTGCGAAACGAGCCAATGGATCAAGGTGGTGATGACAGCTATCGGAATAGACCATCTATATGGGAAGGACAGGAAGTAGGTAGACCGTTGTTGGGTCTGCGGGAGTGGCGAAGAGACTCGAAGACCCTTTGGGGAGTTCTCAGATGCCGCCGTATAGCCGCACCATTCAGCCATGACGAGCATGGTGGTCAACATGTTGTTGAGCCCGAGGTAGATATAGGATATCACAACCTGCGGGATATTGGTGATGATAAAGGCGACCAAAATGCTGCCCCTGGAAACTGTAAATGACATGTCAGGGGCTGAAACCTTCAAAAGGTCCATTTCAGCGGGCACCTCCGACTGAGGCTCCATCTCTTTCTGGATACTGAGAAGGCCTGCTGTTGTAATCGTGATACAACCCAGCGAGAACATGAAAATCCCTGCCTGCCATTTGTTGACGGCAGTAAACCAGCGGCTACGTCCACCTGTCCAAACATCGCCGGTACTAATTGGACGGGACGCCCATTCCCGCGATTGCGAACGACGCTCGAAATCTCGTTTTGATACCAAGCATCGCCCTGCAATATGGGCGTCGGGATCCTTGAGAAATGATTGAATCATATCGCCAGTCGTGCACAGCGGTGACTCCTTTCTGGTAATGTGCAGCGCCAGCAGAAAACAGACACCCTTAACAATATTGCAAGCAATAACAACAGCTAGCAACCGCGGCACCAGGTTGATCTTGCATTGAGGGGCCACTTGCTGGGAAAAGCATTCACGAACTTGCAGTTCCTGTTGATCTCCAAGAATAGGGGTAGTCCATTCACCGCAGCCCTTAGCACATGAGGGAAAGCCTTTCAACCCCCCCAATCTTGTAGTTCCAAGGTTTGATTCACCGGTACTAGAATCGGATAGGTCGAATATCGCGACGACTGAGTTGTTTAGTCCCGGGTCATCGACGACCAAGAGAACATGCTTTCGATCAGAGACCATACTTGTGTGGTAAGCATCAGTACACGACTGGACATCAAGTCGTTGCAGTGAGCCCGCAAGAGCCTGTTGTTGCAGCCCATCGATGAATTTGTCATTTTTCACGCCATCATACGATGCATACGGCTCTGGGAAAGCCCAATTCCCCCCTTGCAAAAAATCCTCCGTAACCGCCGCTGTGATGAATCGTTGAATAGTTTTTGTTTCAAAAACGGTCGAGTTCCAGATCATATGCAATGGAAATGAGGTTAAGCCAAGGACCAGCCAAAGCAATGTCTTTGACTTGGAAACAAGGAAGAGATTACGAATGCTTGGTGTGCCAATGTTGAGCCATCTCTGTTTCGCATGGGCTGCGTCGACTTCTGTCCGTGTTGGCGAATTCATGCACTGCATCGCGTAATTGCTATATGCCAGCAAAATTGTGCTCAAGACGTTAATAATCAGGTGACCGATTATGGTCACGGTCCTCGAGGTTTGGCAGCTGCCAACAAAAAAGGAAATCTGGTTGTGCTCCATGGGGTATTTGGCACACACAACAGCCAGCGTGATGATATTGATGATCATAATCACAAATGCTGCCAATGCACCACTGGCGACTGTAAATCTCCAGGCTTCCAGGGTCCAGTTTTTCAGCCTGTGTTTGATATGAAAGTCATTGTTGCTGTCTTTTGGCTCTTTTAGCGACATCAAGGGGATGGCTTCTGTTTGAGACAAGGACATTTCAGCTGAATCTCCCTGACAGGCAATTGGCATTAAATAAGGCCGTTTATATTTGATAAGAAGACGCGACAAAAGGGCGACTCAGACTCAGGGGTTTAGAGCGAAGGATCTCTGCCGGTGGCTGTGGATTCCTCAGCCTCGTGCCCCCCACTATCAAAAACGGCCCCCAAGTGCAAGATCTGTCAAGCGGCCTCATTTTCCCAGATCAGCCGCTTTTTATTGCCCAGCTCGAGGTCCGCAGTTCATGTTTGACCACGCACCATGGTATACTCCATGAAGCACTGCTGCTAGGCCATTGAGACATTGACCAAGGTGTCTTCTTCACGTGCCGAAGATGAGCTCGTACGAATTGGAGCCCAATGACTGGTTCAGTGACCAAAAGGAAGCAAGATACGACGTATCATCCATACTTGAGGTATATGGAAGCTGAATAAAGCTGATAAATGGGATATCAATTCAAAATTCCGTTTTCGAAGGCGTCAAGTCAAGTCCATGCTGGATGGATGACACTAAGCCTATTTGGGTAAATAATGCCAAGACTATGGCTTACTGCCTTATGTATAAGGCACCGACACAACCGTGACATTAACGACCACCATGTATATTCAACAAATTGAATACGGTCCAGAAGACAATTAAAGACTTATTCAATTGCTCATGGGTAGTGGAGTAGATACTGACCGTTGTGTAGATATCATAATACCATCCACCGTACTCAACTCCCCTTGAAGCCAATGGAATGTTAGGGCTTCGGTTACTACTTACTTGTAACGCGTCTCTAGCCTCTACCATAAACAGTAGCTAAATATCGTAATACATCTGAAAACCAGTACATACGACCATAGGGTGTGGAAAACAGGGCTTCCCGTCCGCTCAGCCGTACTTAAGCCACACGCCGGCCGGTTAGTAGTTGGGTGGGTGACCACCAGCGAATCCCGGCTGTTGTATGTTTTTGCTTTCTGTTCACAAAATGAGCATGTGTAGAGCAAGAAAACAAGCATATATAAAAAGGAAGGGAATGTATGCAGAGGCTTGCTGTGTTGCTTGACACTCCATCTGCATTGTGCTTGCTTTATCCACCTATATACGGATTACGGTGTACAGGCTTTGTGGAACAGCTGAAATGGGAAACGAACTCAAGATAAGTTGGGTTGAATGTTCTACACGCAGTTGAAAAGAGCTGAATTGGATTTGCTTTGAAGTCCCAGCTGTGGTGTTGTCCTTGGTGAAAAGAGCCCTCTCTGAAATATCCTCAACCTCCAAAGATGAGGGTGCAGTTTTGAATTCTTGTGGGTTCTCAATCATCATTCATCACCAAACATGTGATTATGTTCAGATGCAGAATGACAAACGGCAGCACCCATGTTCCAAATCCCAATATCCCACAATCCACAGGAGCAGCCTGGACACCACTGGACACCAACAGCGAGGAACAAATTGATTCCCATGGGCCTGACCTGCCTAATAGGATAATTACTAGGCCTAATTAGGAAGGTAACCCCAATGAATCTAGCCCTAGCCCTAGCCCTAACTGCCTGGATTAGGTCTCACTTAATTAAGTGTGAGGGAAGAATTCAACATACATATATATTACATATGAGTGTTTAACACTGCTTATCAGATTGCTAGATTATTTTGTTTATTGCCTGCTTAGTTGACCTGAATTACCTGATTGTGTGGTATTAAATAAAAGGGAGTGATGAGATCTAAGATATTCAGAGTGCATTAAGGTTCCTCTGTGTAAATGAGGAATTGAGGATTTGATATATACAGCTGAAGTGGCTGCACATTATATACTCAAGCACTCTGAATATCATGTACTCTATGCTATGTTAGGTAGAGCAGTATAGCTGCCTATTGTTTGTTTAATTATCTGCCATATAGCCTCATGTAATTGGTCTTTCAACTCCCTTGTCTTATTCCCCTGAGTAAGCAGCCTCTGAGTGGCCACCGGACCCTGGTTCCTGCTTCAGAACGGAACAGCCGAGCAGCCTAAAGGCCTGAGACACCCACACAGCGTCAGGCGCAGCCTGTCACACTCTCTAACACAGTTCGAATGCTTATCCCATCTCATCTATCTCATTTAGAAAGCGGCTCCCGGACTGCGCTAATATACTAATAATAAACCAAATCAATCAGCCCCAAGCATCTCTCTCGACAGACTTTAGCTGCAATATCACGATGCTCACTTACAGGAATGACTTGAACCCTATCCAGATCCCACACACCGGCACGGGCATATGGATCGTTTTCGATAGTGTTGCGGACTTCAGACTCAGTCTCGCCGGTGTAAATAACGGCACTTCCCCGGATCTGGGCGTCTTCGCCTTCGCCGGGGTGGGCGTGGAGGATGGCACCGCCAGCAACCAGTTTAGAGGTCTTAATTAACGGGCCCAGACTATTATAGTGTGCTCTAGAGTAGTCAGTATGTGCAGAGAGCTAGAGAGGAAGAAACTCTATTAATGTTAACGTTAACGTACTCCTTAGTAGCCTTTCGCAGAGAAGTCACGATAGGTTTATCAGGCATGATACAGAGCCATTCTTTGGGTCTGTTGGTTGCCATTGTGCGGCGAGTAGTGGCATTGCGCGCGTGGAGTAGAGGAGGAAGCGCTCGTCGGATTGTGAAGCTCGAGAAGGACATGGTGGTCAGATGAGGAGGGGAAGATGGCACTTGTAGATGGTCGGTATGGTGACAAGAGTGTCGGAACTATATAGAAGTCGGCTTGCTGCATTCCGCTACCGAAATACTAAACCGTCGGATGGTGCTTCCGACCTTGCCTTTAGACTTTAGTATTCTTTACTGCCATGCCACGACTTTGCCTAATCCACCCGCGGTTCGATAAGTGACTTTCTATCATCTGAAATAGCTGTATACTTTTGAAATGCAGTTACTCCTGCTAGAACTGGTTCGTAGGAACACAGCCTGTCAACCGGGGCGGGTCCGATCCTAAACGACGGGACAGTGGTCCGACGTTTGATGTTAAACGTCCGAGATCTATCTTTTAGTGTGCCGATTCCCTGGAACCTCTGCTTGCCAAGTTGCAGTTCTCTGTGTTTCAGTCAACGATAATGGCGTCGCGCTACGCATTAACCGCGACCCTCGATGGTACCAGCAGAGTCGGTCGGTGTCTCATCGACACGAGATGGAAACCTCGACCGCAGGCTACAGCCTCTTTTCTCTCTGCTGCCAACGGAAACCCTCGAGGTCACGGCGCAGTATTATTAAACCGATTCGTTGGCGCTTCCCTCCGTCAATATGGCTCAAAGGCTGTCGTTCGCGTGCCGGCGATGGCAGAGTCCATCACGGAAGGTCAGTTGAGTCGGTTTAGCAAGCAGGTCGGCGATTTTATCGAGCAGGACGAAGAGCTTGCCACGATTGAGACGGATAAGATCGATGTCTCTGTAAATGCAGCTCAAGCAGGGATCGTCGAACGGATATTGGCCAGCGAAGGAGATACTGTGACGGTTGACCAGGAAATCGCTGAGATCCAGATAGGAAAGCAGTCGGCATCTGCTGATGAGGAAAACAGCAGCAGCAGCAGCACACAGAAGACCATGCAAGAGCCTCCTCCGTCACCTGTACAAGAAGCAGAGCCACCTCAGCCAACACCCCAGGCCAACTCGGCTGCCGAGTCGTCAGAGAGCACACGCAAACCGGACCAGTCTACTTTCCAGACCCTCCACCAACCGTCAGATCACGACCCGAGACCGTGCCGGACAGAGGAAAAGGTGCGTTTGTTCTCAATCTCGGCGCTGCTACACGCCGATAGCGGGAGGCCAGACTCACAGCGTTACCGTCTTTAGGTCCAAATGCCGCGGATTCGCCAGCGCACAGCACAACGACTCAAAGAATCGCAAAACACAGCCGCGTTTCTGACCACATTCAACGAGGTTGACATGTCGCAGGTCATGAAATTCCGACAAACATACAAAGACGTAGTGTTGGAGAAACACAAGGTCAAACTAGGGTTTATGGGGATCATGGCACGCGCTTCCGCTCTTGCACTAAAGGAGATCCCTTCCGTCAACGCATCCATCGAGGGCGACGATACGATTGTGTACAGAGATTATGTGGACTTGAACGTTGCTGCAGCTATCCCCAAGGGTCTTGTCACGCCTGTCGTTCGCAGCGTCGAGTCCATGAGCATTGTACAAATTGAGGAGGCCATTGCAGTTCTGGCGAAAAAGGTTCGTTGCTTCCATGGCGCCTGGTACTGATGCTGGCTGGCGATAGGACTGACAATACTTGACGCCTTGTAGGCTCGAGACGGAAAATTAACCCTCAGCGACTTAGAGGGAGGTAGCTTTACGATCAGTAATAGTGGGATTTGGGGATCGCTGTTTGGAACTCCAATTCTCACTACGCCTCAAACGGCCGTGCTGGGAACATATGGCATTCAAGATCGACCCGTGGCAGTCAATGGCCGTGCGGAAATCCGACCAGTAAGTACTTGTATTCTCGTCCATTATGCCAGATCACGGCAATATTGACGTCTCTCGCCTAGATGATGTACATCGCCCTGACGTACGATCACCGGCTCATTGACGGGAGGGAAGCGGTTATGTTCTTAAACCTAGTAAAGAAGCACCTTCAGGATCCGGAGAGCATGCTCCTTGAGTGTTGATGGCTTGGTTAGTGGCACTCCAGCCCGCCGCTTTGGTTGTAGCCCTACCTTCCTAAGGCTAAAGCTCTGTTAGTAGTAGTAGATAGCTCGCTTCCTCCGTAAATGGAGAATCAACTTCTTTATCTTTCCTAACCTCTTAACTTTCAGGTGCGCATATCGCTGCCAGAAGTAAGACGGCGCACAAATAGAACTGTCTTTTTTGGGTGCTGAGCCCCGAGGTGGGCTGTCTAGGCGACCTGAGAATCAGATCACCATGTCGGGATGGTCTTCCGACACCATCGGCTGGCAATGTACTAAGGCTGTCGGCAAACATGGAGGAACCCAGCCAGTAAATTAATATCTCACAGTATCGATGATTCTTATACTATTGTCATGACATTTGGAC
>JANXJH010012943.1:0-11441 GCA_027564575.1 Spilornis abbotti | reverse complement strand
ACGCCACGGCCTTCGACGCGGCGTGCTATCGAGTGCTCTCCCAGGCGTGGGAGTCCCTGGGCAGGCCGTTGTTGGAGCGCGCTCCCTACCTGGGTAATCTCTTCTCCCTCTTCAAGTCTCCTGACCGAGAAACGGTGCTGACTCCCCTGCTCACGGCGAATACTCAGGTGGTGTTGACCCATGGCGGTCTCTCCTATGGGAACCTGGATGGGAAGTGGCGCGCCTCGGATGGGAACTACTACTCCTTCAGGGAGATCAAGGATAGTGACATCCTCGAATTCCAGCCGGAGTGGGTGAGCCGCAGTGAGGAGGATGATGCCTTCTGGAGCAACCCCGAGGCCACGGTGATTGATCCCTGCGCGAAGACCGGCTTCTATCCTCTCCTATCGGCGCTGAACTTCTACTACAAGGCGGTGGAGAATGGTGCCTTGGAGGATGGGAGCGTGAGTGAGGGGGAGCTGTGGCGCTCTATTCTGGAGAAGCAGATCTACGTTGGTGCCCGCACGGCTAGCTCGGCGTCCCTGGTGGAGCGTGTTCTGGTGGGGCTGGATGAGAGGGCCTCCCTGAACTCCACCGTGGTGGATGTCATCGCGGCGAACAAACACCTTGGTAGAATGAAGCTGCGGGATGAGCAGTGGGAGTCGCTGTGGCACTACTTGTTAAATCCCGGTGAGTTCGAGTCAACTGAAGATAGGGTGCGGGATATCATGGCCATGGATAAGAAGGGTGTTCTAGTCCTACTGGAGAAGATCACTGCCATGGAGGCGGAGAAGTTCGACGCCACGGTGAGTAATCCTCCCTATCAGGTGAATCTCACTGAGAACACGGCTAAGGCGAAGGCGGTCTGGCCTGAATTCGTCATGGTAGCATCGGCTATCTCCAAGCGCGCTTCTATGGTGAATCCCGGGCGTTGGATGCGCGGTGGCCAGGGCACTGGCTTGGGGCCGATTCGAGATTACTTCTTTACCAGCGGCCACTTGCTGGCGTTCACAGTGTTTAAGGACACCGATCTCTTCAAGGGTGTAGGTATTGGTGAAATGACCATCGAGCTACTTGATTTCGAGGGCAAGGTGGATACCATTCAGCGCGGTATCTATCGCGGTGATGAGATTCTATTGGAGGAGTATACTCCCTCCAGTGAAATTGACATTGCTATCGCGGCGACTGATACTGCCATTGTAAGCAAGGTGATTGAAGCTACCTACCCTTTCCTTGAGAAGAAGCTATGGGTTGGTGGAGTCTGTATCACTACCGAGAAGGCAGCGGATGTAGAAAGTGCAACCAGAGTTGATGACCACGAGCTTCGTGGGGCTAGGCTGAAGAGAGAGCTTGATTACTTCCAAGAGGAAGGTAAAATCGACCCTAGTGTAGATAATGTCAAGATTTACTACTTCGAGAAGATTGGTCATATCGGATATAAGTATCTTCCACGATCCGAATTCGAGGACACCAAGAACAACAATGATAAGATTCCAGAATGGAAGTCAATGATCCCTAAAACAGGGGGGCCCTTCCTCTATAGGAATCTTGGTCCGGTGGGAAGGCCAGGCAGTATATCTGTAGATACGTGGCTGTGTCGATCCTTCGACTCCCTGGCCGAGGTGGAGAACTTCAACTCCTATCTACAGACCTACCTCTACCGCTACCTAGTAAGTATCCGCGCCACGTCTCATAACGCATATGCCAACGTGCACCGCTGGGTACCCGACCTGGCCGATGTAGAGAACCCACGCACGGGGAAGACCGGATATGAGAGCGATTGGACGGATGACGATTTGAAGATTCTGTTCAAGGACGTGCTCACCAAGGAGGACTGGCGCTACATCAAGGCTACGGCGGTCGCAGCGGATGGCGGTCGGGGTGACTATGAAGCGGGATATGAGCTACCCAAGCCCTATAACTGGGACGAGTTGCACCCTGGAGAGGCGTGGAACGGGAAACGCCACTCTCTCACCCTAGAAGATGAGGATGAGGCGGATAGCTGAGTCGGTGAATGGGAGAGGTGCTGCGTAGAGTAGTGACACCTCCCCCATCTCCCTCTCTATTCCACCATCTCCAGGCTCAGCTGCTTTCCCTACGATAGAACGCGCCCTATCTCCCCTCCTCTCTACGCTCAATGCCCCTTCCATCCTTCTCTCCCAGCCTCACTTACTTCTCTTATTGCTCCCGCTGCTCTCCAACCCCTCCCTATGGCGGCTCTCCATAGAAGGAAATACTTCTCGGCGGTGGCGCGTGATGTAGATGTTCAGCGTCCATGGGGGAAGCCAGTCCCCGGCTATGGTGGTGAGCAAGGCTTGACTACCTAGTTCAACTACTGCTATACTCACTCACTGACGCCATGGAGCACCGTGGCACCTAGAACCCGTAGTGGCGTGGAGGATTCCACTCCCCCCGAGAGAGTAGAGTGGAGAGACAGCAATGGGGTATCGCATTCAGAAGACCGGGCGCATCACCAAGGCCGACGACATGCAGTGGGAGCTTGGGGAGCGCATCAAGAACATCACCCGGGGCTCCCAGCGCCCCAGGAAGGCTCGCTGGGGCAACGAGCTCTCCGACGCTGCGGGGAATGAAGTGCGCGTGGGGGATAAGGTGATGGCCGTGGTGGATGGCGTTCTGCACCCCGCCGTGGTGGAGGGCATCTTCGGAGACTTCGACGTCATTCACGTGGATGTAGAGGTGGAGACGAGCTCCTTCCCCTACCCCGAGAAGAAGGAGAAGCGATCCTATATGGCTCACCTCAATGATCACTGGGAGTACCAGGGCGTCCGCTGCAAGGAGATTCACCGCTCCTGGGAGTGAGTCCGAGAAGTAGGTGAGTATCTCTCCTAGGGGAGTAGCTGACAAGCAAGGTGGAGTAGGGAGAAGGCGCCCGCTCCACCTTGTTTTATACCGCTCCTACGCATCTCCTATGCCACGCCCCTGCTAGGCCATGGAAGGGAAGGAGCAACGTGGAATTGGTGAGGTGGATCGGTGCGGTGTCGGTTCACTCCATCGGCAAGCTACTGTGAAGCGCCTTGCACCGCGAATAACCGTGTGCCCTGGAGTGGAATGGCGATGCTCGGTGAGAGGGCATCGGTGCGGTGAGAGCATCGGCGGAGTGGAGGTGAAGCCGTGGGGAGGCCGTGGGAGCTGTTGGAGACCGTGGGAGATAGTGCCATGGAGAAGGGGGCTGAGAAAGCAGAATCCATGAAGTTGCTTTAGCGAGTCAACTTCGTCGCACCGTCTCTATGAACACGTTCCACTCTCTCACCACCAAGGAGGAATCACTACCCATGGCTACTCTCATCCTCACCACGAATCAGCGGCACTACATCCCCGTGTCAAGCATCTCTCACTTCACCTTCATCACCGAGGTGCAAGAAGCTCCCACGGATCCACCCATTCGCTGCTCCATAGATGCCATAGCATTCACGGGGAAGCGACTCCCCATCTTTCACCACTACTATCGCAGGAGCTGGGCTCCGGAGCTATTCCTCATGGGAGTGGATTACCGAGAGAGAACTAGGGAGCGCATGCAGCGCCAGGGGGAGCAGTTCATGGCGGAGCTGCTGGACATGCAGGAGACCGGAGTGTTCACGGTGATTCTGCGCCCCGAGGGCTTCGCTCTCCTGGAGCATGAGTGATGGGGAGTAGAGGGATCTAGCAGCGGGGAACATGTCCGGGGTGTAGATGGACGGTGGAGGAGGTAGAACACGAAGCAACAACGCGCTGGATACCTTGACCTACTACCGGCCAGCTTCCTTCCCCATCCTTTCTCCCATCTATCCTCCCTTGCCGTTCCCTAGCAATCGTGCTATAGTGGAGAGTAGTGAGTTCCTGGGTAAGTAGGGAGCCGATGGCGACAGTGAAGGGGAAGATCACCATGAGAGGAGATGGCGCAGTGAGCAAGGAAAGCTTGCAGGACATGGCACCGGACTATTCAGCTCTCCGGGTAGCTTCGCACTCCCGCCAGCGCCACTCCATGGAGACCGGCCCAGCTTCCACCGTAGTAGGTGATCCCGCGCAGAAGGAGATGATCACTCTCTCCAGCGGCTTTCAAGTTGAGGTCCACTCCGATGAGGCGCGGGGCTACGCTCACCTCTCCGCCATCCCCGACTTCTCCGCTCCCATTCCTAATTACTGGGAGTTTTATGAGGAAGCGGTGGCGCGCTTCAACCCCGAGAGCAATGAGGAGTGGATCTACGTCTCCCTGCTCATGCATCTCTACTCCCACGTGAAAGCGCCTCATGAAGAGTTGGACCGCGCCATGGAGTACATGGAGGGATTCTGGAATGACTCCTTCGTGGTGAGAGCGGCTCTCTTTGGGGTGGCTAAGGCTCAACCCTACTATCCCTACTACAATAATGGAATCGCGGTCAGTGCCCGTACATTGATGACTCCTCTAGATTCATATGAGAGCTGCTATCTCAGGGACGCCCTTGGAAGGAAGCGGCGGGATCTGTCCCCAGCCGCCGAACATCTTCTCTCCTACAACGCGCTGTTGAGGAAGCACATCTTTCATGAGCCTCCATGGATGGCCGCATGGAGTAGCGCTTTGAACACGAAGAGCCATCGCCGTAGGAAGGACGACACCCAAGTGGCGATGCAGCACTCCATGGGGGACTGGAGTCTCATTCACGGCTGGAGCGCCGCTGTGCAGGATCATCTAGGCAAGTTGAAGCACCGCCTTGAGCAAGAAGGAGAAAGCAGGAAAGACTCATTGGAGCTGCTGTGGGATGGCATAGAGTTCATGGAGGAGCATGCTCCATCTCACTCCGATGAGGAACCTACGGCGCTGGGTCTTGCTCTCTACTCCAAGCTCAGCTCCTTCTCCCTCCAGCTACTTCTGGACACCTACCTCCTAGTGAGGGAGTACAACGAGGAGTGGGCCATGGCGGCGATGGGGATGGAGGCGTAGCCACCAAGGATGCATGGCGTGCGAAGTCGCGGGGCTATGAATCCTTGCCGTGAATCCCCTCCCATGAGTGAGTCCATCTCTCCACTCTACATTCCTGCTGCCATCCCTCTACTTTCCCTCCCCTTGTATCCCGTGGAAGAATCTGCTATGCTGCCATGGAACAGCGCTGCCAGTGAGAAGTGGCGCTCTACCTACAAGGAGAAGCAATGACGGTGAGCGTGGAGAAGAGTGCTTCACTCAGCGGTGGAGGCAGCGCCGCCACGGTAGTGCTCAGTGGAGGATTGGAGCTGGAGCTACCCGTGGCCGAGGCTCGGGGTTACACCATGCTCATGGAGTTCTCCGAGCTGCGGCGACCTCTCAACCCCTACTTCGCCACATGGGATACCCTGGTGGAGCAGCTGCAGCCCCGGGATGATGACCAGTGGGCGCACGTGGCGCTGCTGAACCAGCTCTCCAAGGATAGGAACATCGCTACTTCTCGGTGGATCTCCGACCTCACGAAGCAGTTGAAGCGATTCTGGGATGAGCCCGGACTCCTGAGCTCCTATCGCCGGGAGAATGATGGAAGCTATTGGGAGTACCCCTTCTCCCGCTCCAGTGAGCAACTCCTGGAACCCTGGCGAATGATCAACTCCATGATCTGCTATGAGCAGGAGCGCATGGAGCCCCGCAGGCTGTGGCGCGGCAATCCCCGAGACACCGAGGCCATGGAGGCTTTCCGTTGCTACACGGACATTCTCCTGAGGAAGTTCATGAATGGCAGCCGCGTGGGTAAGTACGTGGGAATGCCACCCCGGAGCGGTGGCGTGGCCGTTACCAAGGGGTGCATTGCTCATCCCCGCTATGGAGAAGGAACCACCAAGGAGAGCCTGAAGCTCGCGGAGATGCGCACCTGGATAGATGATGTGAAAGCTGAGATGGCTGACATCATCAATCACGAGTTGAGCTGGGGAATGCCTCCCATGGGGAAGAAGCTCCTGAAGGAAGCGACCTCGTTTTACGTCGATGAGCTGGTGCTCTCCAACGTGTTCAGGGAGAATTACCACTACAACCGGGAAGCCCCTCCATCCCTGAAGGAGTATCTGATCAAGCGCCGCTCCACTCTCTCCTTTATGGATCTAGTAGAGCTTACCTTGGTGGTGAGGGAGTACAACATGGAGTGGGCCATGGCGGTGCTCTAGTAGGGCTAGTGCTTGGTGAGCGGCCATAGGCTGGAATCTAATCCGATAGCAGACGAAGGCGGCGGCACCATTGTAAGGTGCCGCCGCTTGCTGGTGCTCAAGGGGATCCGCCGTTGCTCAAGGGGATCTGGACGGGTGGAATCAGCTATCCCGTATCTCGCCTTCTCGGGAGAGGAATACATTCCCCTTGGAGTCCCCTCGAAGGTGGTCGCGACTATCTCTCCTATCCTATAGTCTCGCCCTAGAGAAGGCTTCCCAGGGAGGAGATTGCTCCGCCCAGGAGGAAGGCTATGAGGCCGTAGGTCAGTGGTCGGTTATCCATCTCCGCTCCACTGGCGTGGTGAGTGATGGCGTGCCCCTTTCCTCTCCGCAGGAGAACCTTGTTCACGGGATACGCCGCGCTGTAGGCAACGGCGAAGGAGAGAGCCATGGAGCCCCAGAAGAGAAGGTCTTGAAGCCCCGCCCCCATTGCTCCCGGCACCAGCCACATCACTCCGTTATCTACAAGCTCCATGGTGGTGATGGAGAGAGTGTCCGCAGCGAGAACAAGGAGGAGAGCCTTCCGCACTGGGATCCCCGCGCGCAGGAGGGGGAGGGAGGAGAGTAGGTAGCCCGAGAGGAATGCTAGGGCGATGGCCGTGGCCGTGGAGGCTAGGTTGCTCCATCCAAGGGCCGTGGCAAGGATCATTCCAGCTATCTCTCCTATGGCGCACCCCGTGAGACAGTGTAGAGTGGCGCTTGCCGCCATGTCGCTCATGTCCATGGAGTGATGGGAGTGGTGCTCCGAGGAAGAATGTTCCATGCTCTCTTCAGCGCCGTGGCTCTCCCCTCCGTGGTGGTGTTCTCCGTGGCACTCACTCCCACGGATACTGCTGTCATGGTGGGGCTCCTCCGCGTGGTGGTGCTTCATAGTGGAGCCCGATGGCTTATGTTCCTTTACTTCCTTCTCCATGGATTCATCTCCTCCCATCGCCGCCGATGGCTTGTTGCTTCTAGTATTCTGACCTTGGTGATCTTCATTGTTGCTCATAGGGGCAGGAACGGCGAATACTCTATGGGTATTCCACTCCGTTGCTCTCCGTGGCCTTTCTCACTGTGCCTTTCCGCGCTTTCTACTTTCTGCTCTACGGATAGCTACGGTGCAACACCGCCATGGAGCGAGCTACTACTTCGAGATGCTCCGAGGATGGCACCCTTCTCCAGCTACATCCCCTCTACCCAGGAAGCAACTTCCACCCACCGGGGCTCCATTCATAGGGAAGCGCTTTCTCTCCCGCCACTACCTTCGCTGTGTTCAGCATTGACCGGATCCCCCTCCCCGTGGTATCATGGAGGGGACTATAAGACGAAGATTCGCGGCGTAGAGAGGTAGTGCAAGCCATGGCAGCTGTTCCAACCAATGATGAGGTGTCCTCTGGGGAGTTCCCCAAGCAGTCTCTTCTCGATGAAGCCATTGCCAACGGGCCTTGGAAGCCCCGCGACGACATGGTGTTCTACACGATGAAGGATGCGCGGCGAGTGAATCGCAAGCGGGCTCTCTTCGTGCTGGAGTGGAAGCTGAGGAAGTACACGTGGCGTCAGCGGCGCTTCGTGAGGAATCAGTGGAAGAAGCGCGTGGGAACCCCCATCAACTTCGCCATGTACTTCGCGGAGGGAGCTGTGCGTGAGGTGAAGCGGGAGCTGCGGCGCTGAGTTGCACTCTCCGGTGGAGGCGAGTATCGACCCATGGAGGCTACAATCTTGCCATCCTCACCTAGAATGTGTTGTTATCCCCATCTAGAGTGGATCCCCTTGGAGCAGCGTGGAGGAGAGATAGCAGCGCTAGGAGCAGGAAGTAGAGTGGCTAGAACGGCGGGCAAGGGAGAGCAAGTTCCCTATGGCTTCCCCGTGAAGATACCTAGACGGGCCTCTCCCGGGTTTTAGTAGAGAAGGGCTCCGGGAGTGAGCAGAACTGCTCCCAAGGCCGGAGAATGGCTTACATGGCCTCCGAGGATGGAATGAGGTGTTCTATGCTCCATCGGTAGAGAGAAAGAATTGCCTTTCGTCTAGAGAACAACCGCCTCTCCGCCGCGATTCGCCTCTCTATCCTTGGAGAGCACGTGGTGAGAGTAGGGAAGGGAAAGCGGCGGGTGCCTCGATAGAACAGGAGCACCACCGCCGAGTGAGCAGTACCGCGCGGCGTGAGAACAACGTGAAGGAACCGAGAGAAGGAGAAGAGCAGTGCTGAGCCCCGAGAGTTATGACCCCATGAAGGATCCCATCGCCCGTGGGAGAAAGCCTTCTCGCGTGGAGGCGCATCCCGGCTATCGTGGTGGAGAAGTGTACTCCATCACCTTCGAGGATGAGGGGGATCGGCACATCTGCTACGGCGTTACTCCCCAGGGGCAGGTGCTGGACGCCTGCGTGTTGCAGTCCATGCTCTTCGTGGATGGTGAGTTGGAGGGGAGCGACATCTCCACGATGCGCTTCATGCTGGACTCCATGGCGGAGTAAGTGGCAAGGGAGTGATTCGTGGCTACTCATAGCGTGGAGTAGATATTCCCGGCGTCCAACAATCTCATAGTTGGACGACTACTTCATGCTTCGAATAAGGAGAAGAACCATGAATATGAGAAAGAAGCTGGGCGCCACTGCGGGAATCGCAGCCATGGCGGCGGGAATCGGAGGAGCCATGGTAAGCTCCGCGAACGCGGCCACCCCGGCCCCCACCTATCACTGGTACAAGGTGACCTGGAGCAGCGATAACCCCAGCGCCGCCCGCGAGATGAACAATGCAATGACTAAGGTCTCTCAAGCCATATTCATTGCCTCGAATCCGAATCACGATGTCATGGCTACGAAGACGCTGGTGAGGGAGTCCGGTAAGCAGACCAGCACTCTCTACTACCGCGCGAAGGCTCCCTTCGCCGGGGGAACCGTGACCAACAATGAGGTTGCTTACAATGCGTGGAAGGCTGCTCCCGACCAGATGAGGGACATCTCCTACAACGTGAAGGACTCCGCTCCCTCCAAGGGGCAGTTTACTTACCTCTACTGGGCCAGCTCACTGAAGAATGCTTACCCATCCTTCAACTACAGCGTAGTGAAGGGGCCGTACTGGGCTTGATACTTCCACTAGAGGAGTAGAACTCTAGGAAGAGGAACGCAGCGGGGGGGGGGAGAAGTCGTAGCTGACTTCTCCCCCCCGCCATCAATTCACGGGGTAAGCATCACTTCCTGCGGCGCAGTGCCCTGAGAGCACCGGCACCGGCAATGGCTCCCAGGGAACTCAGCCCCAGGGCGCTCATGGGAGAGTTGCCACCGCTCACCATGTCAGTCTGGATGACGGGGCCGGGAGTAGCCGGAGTAGTAGGCGTGGTGCCCGTTCCCGGCTTCGGCGTTGTTGTTCCCGTGCCAGGCTTGGTGGGAGGTGTTGTAGGCTTGCTCGGCGTCGTGGGCGGAGTAGTGGGCTTCGTCGGAGGCGTAGTGGGATCCGTGGGGGGAGTTACCACTACCGGGGCCTTGGTCACGGTCACGCTGGCCTCGGCGGTGTAGGTGACTCCATCCGTGGTTCCCGCTCCATAGAGCGCTTTACCGCTCTCTCGGTAGAAGCCCTTATCCGGGGTGAACAAGAGCTTACCATCCTTGATGGTGAAGACTCCACCCTTGACGCGAGTCTCGTCCTAGGGAGCCATGTCCGGGCCGTAGAGGGTTAGGGAGTTGTTCTCGATCTTCCCTGGGGTGGCAGTGTCATTGCTCAGGGCGTCGATGAGAATGGGGGTGTCCTGCTTGGTGGTGGCGTGGTCGTCCACTCCCTGGGCCGTGGGCTTGAGGGGAGGCGTTACCACTGGGGCCTCCTTCACTACACCGCTGATCTCCGCCGACACCGCCTGGAACTTATCATCTACAAGGCGGTACTTCACCGCTGGCACGGGGCCGTGATAGCCATCCTTCGGAGTGAAGGTGACCTTCAGTCCATCCACGGTGAAGGTTCCCTGGTCTACTACCAGCTCACTGCTTCCCCGGGGCGCGTCCGTGAGCACCAAGTGCTCCCACTTCGTCGCCATCTCCGAGAGCTTATCATTGCTGGCGGGGTAGATGTCCACGGGCTTGTTGTACTCCGTGGTGAAGGTGTCATTCACAGCTTCTCCCACGGGGCAGTCCACTCTCACGCCGATGTGAGCAATGGAGGTCTTTCCATTGGAGTCAGTGATCTGATAGTAGCCTCCCTCCGTGGGAAGAGTGGTGAGGGGGTTGGTGGTGGAGTCCCCATTGGAGTCGCCGCCATAGCCGCCACCGGAGCCGAAGCCGCACTCCCCCGCCTTCGGAGTGAAGGTCACGGTGTT
Organism: Spilornis abbotti; assembly: GCA_027564575.1. Classification (NCBI taxonomy): domain Eukaryota; kingdom Metazoa; phylum Chordata; class Aves; order Accipitriformes; family Accipitridae; genus Spilornis; species Spilornis abbotti. The sequence continues at coordinate 1,038 of JANXJH010012943.1, read as the reverse complement.
ATCCGAGTTGAGGGCGAATGTTCCTCTATCGCTGTTCCCGTTGTTGGAGAGGGTGATCTTCTCCAGGGTGGCTCCCCTGCCGATGGTGTCGTTGGAGAGGATGGGAATGGTGATGGGGGTGTTGTACTTCGTGGTGGCGGTGTCATCCTTCGCCACGGGGTCAGTGGTGGTGAACACTAGGGCGTTCGCCGCGTCCTGGGGTAGTCCACAGGTGTTGCCCGTAGCATCGGGTAGGGGAGCGAATCCACCGGCTCCGCCGCTGCAGAACTGCTGATTCGTGACGATGTAGTACTGCACCTGGAGAGGAGTTCCCGCAGCGCTTGGGTCAACCTTCTTCGTGAGTCGAAGCACCTTGCTAGCCCCGGGCTCCACGCGGTCGAAGGTTCCAACGGCGTTATCATTCTGGTCGCGGACGGTTACGTTGGTGAGGGGGCTCTCCCCCGTGTTCCTCACCACCACGGAGATGTTCTGGGTGTTACCATAGGTGCTGATGGGGTGCTCGGCGTCATCGGCGTCGGAGTTCTCCCCCGTGGCGGTCTTTCCCGTGGGAGCATCGGGGTTGGTGTCGTTGATGTAGGTCTTCACCTCGGCGCCGTAGCTTCGCACGGAGATGTCGAGATAGGCGGTGTAGGTGCGGCTAGGACTGGTTGCCGAGGCCACCTTATACATGACGCGCTCACTGGAGGTGGAGTTCATCCTCGCGGCGGCGAAGTGAATCTTGCCATTCTCAACGTAGGCTTCGCCGTTGTTCATGTAGGCGATGTCTCCCCAAGTCGAATCCTCCTGGTTTAGGAGCTGAAGGGAGCTGGGATCCAGCTTATCTCCGGGAAGAAGAGCTCCGGTGTCGTTAGCTAGCACGTCAATGACGTTATCGAAGCTAGCGGAGTCGACGGTGGCGGTGTCGTTCACCGCCATGCTTCCCGAGCTAGCGCCTCCTCCCGCGAGGGCCGTGGGGGCAGCACCCAGGGAGCAGGCGAATAGAAGTGGAGTGGCTAGAGCAACTTTCATTGTAGTCTTCATGGAGAATTCCCCTCTGAG
>JANXJH010012359.1:0-11488 GCA_027564575.1 Spilornis abbotti | reverse complement strand
TCGTGAAGCCGGAGCAGTCCAACCCCACGTTCGGGTCGTTGCCACCCCAGATGTAGGGGAGGCCGTACTTGCTCTCCGCCGACTTGATGATGTTCAATCGCAGCTGAGCCTCCTGCTCATTGTTCACATCCACCTGGACGTACTGGCCATTCCACCCCTGGTGAAGGTCAAGCTGCACGGGGGTGTAGGAGGGAACTCCAACGTTGAGGTTCCTGGAGATGACATTCGCGTTCTCGGGAACACCGCTCTCCCTCCACTGCGCGGCCAGGGCGTCGGCGGCGCGGGCGTCCTCAGCGGTGGGGCCGTTGGTGAAGGCGGTGAAGATGCCTCCGGTGTTGGAGCTGCTCAGGGGAGAGTCCTTCATGTCCTCGGTGAACTTCCCATAGGTGTTCTCGGAGCCCTTCGCCCCCTGTGAGAAGAGACTGGGAGCCACCACGGCGGCCTTCTTCGGGGCCACGGCGTTCTCCACGGAGCCCATGTTGGGACCGGCAACGGCGGGGGCCGCGTGCGCCACTACTCCTCCAGCCACCGGCGAAGCATCGGCGCCTCCAGCCATCGGGCTGATCAGGGTGAGGCCCGAGACCGTGGCAGCGAGCGTCTTAGCGCCCACGCTTATCATGTTCAATGGCATTACAGCACCTAAACGAAGCCTTGTTCGCGGAGGAGACACTCTCTCCCCGGCTGATCCGCGCACGTATTCCTTTCATGTCCCATGGAGGCGTATCTCACCTCAGGTAGTATCCAGTTCAGGCTACCCAGGCGGATCATCAGAACAAGGGATAGCCATGGAGCAATATCATGAGCTGCTCCCCTCCGTTGTATCAAGGAACCCCGGGGAAATTGATAGGATAGGAGCAACGATTTCATCAACCTAGGAGAACCCCATGACGAATTCCAAGCACAGCCTCATCGCCGCCCTCATCGACCGCTCCGGCTCCATGCACTCCATCAAGAAGGACACCGAGGGAGGCTACACCGCCTTCATGGAGGAGCAGCGGAGCTCCCTGGGAGAGGGGGAGAGCATCGAATGCTGGCTCTCCCAGTTCGATGACCGCTACGAATCGGTGTTCACCGCCACGGACATCTCGAAGATCCCCACCTATGAGCTGCACCCCCGAGGCATGACCGCCCTGGTGGATTCCCTGCACCGCCTCATCGGAGAGATCGGGGATAACCTGGCGCAGCGCCCCGAGGAGGAGCGCCCGGGCAAGGTGATCATCCTAGTGCTCACCGATGGCCAGGAGAACGCCTCCAGGGAGGCCACCGCTCAGCAGCTGAAGGAACTCATTCAGTCCCAGGAGAAGAATTACTCCTGGCAGTTCATCTTCCTGGGAGCGAATCTTGACGCCGTGAGCGTGGGAGCCACCTACGGCATCGCCAGTGGCCGCGCCCTCACCTACGGAGCGGACTCCCAGGGAGTGAGTGGAGCCTTCGCCGCCGCCTCCAACGTGACTCAGACCATGCGCCGCGCCGACCCCGATGAGCTGGAGAACATAGCATTCAGCCAGGAGCACCGCGACGCCGCCCGGGGAGGAGAAGAACCGAAGGGAGCCCGGGAGCGGTGAGTTATCCCATCCTAGGAATCACCGGGAACCGACCGGGAAAACTACCCCCGGGAAGCGCCCCCATGATACAGGAGTACCTCCACGGCAAGATGGAGAGCTTCAAGGAGCAGGGTGGCGAAGAGGTCATCCAGGGAGGAGCCATCGGCGTGGATCAGTGGAGCGCCATGGCTGCCCTGGAGGCGGGTCTTCACCTGCGCTCCTACCTCCCCTTTCCTCAGCAGGGGCAGAGGTGGCCCCGGGAAGCCCAGGAGAGGCTCGAATACATCAAGGCGCACTCCCGGGAGGTGAAGATGTTCGGGGAATCCTTCGCCATGAAGCACTTCTTCGTGAGGAATCAAGCCATCGTGGATGACTGCTCCATCCTCCTGGCCGTGAGATCCTATAAGGAAGATGTCGATGGTGGCACCATTCACGCGCGGGACTACGCGGTGAGAAGATGCGTTCCCGTCATAGAAGCCGTGGTGCATGGCGATGGTAGAATAGTGGAGAATTACAGGAAGCCAGCGGGGCTCCTGTGAGAAGTGAGAGATAGGAGATTCAACATGGCATTTGACCACGTGAGCTACGATAACCGGGAGGACTCCTTCTTCCTGAAGCTGGCCCAGGGTGTTCCGGCGAATCAGAAGGACTACAACATCGCCGGAGTCAAGGTGATCACGGACAAGGACTATCGCGGTAAGCTGCAGACCGTGGAGGTTCTGAACGTGAAGGGCGCGGTGCATGACGCCGTGGAGAACGTGGAGCGCCGGGGCACCGGACTCTTCTCCTCCTTCATGAAGTGAGATAGCCCCCAACATAGAGCGGCCCCGGAGAATCAACTCTCCGGGGCCGCTCTACATCGCCGTGAGGGGCGACTCTATGCTACCTTCTCACTCGCGGGGAAGCGAGGAGCTGGCAACATCGCTCTCATCATGGGAGGCTTCGTGGCGCTCGGGGGTGGAGTTCTCATCCACCTTCTCCTCCTTGGTGGACTCCACCTCGGCCACGGGCTTACCCGCGCTCTTCACCTGAATGCGCTTCGGCTGAGCGGACTCCGTGCGGGGAGCGGTGATGGTGAGCACGCCATCGGTGTACTCCGCCTCAATGGCGTCTCCATCCACGTTCTCCCCCAGGTGGATGACACGGGAGTAGGTGCCGAAGGTGCGCTCGGAGTATCGGCCATCCTCGGAGCTGCGCTCACTGCGCTTCTCCAGCACCACGCGCAGCTCATCTCCCTCGAAGGTGATGTCGAAGGAGCCGGGATCCGCGCCGGGGATCTCCATGTCCACGATGACCTTTCCATCCTTCTCATGGATGTCCGTGGCCATGTTGCCGAGGCGGGGGAAGCTGGGGCGAGGCGCCATGGGACGCGCGCCGAAGAGGATGTCAAGGGGGTTGAGAGAGTTGTTGTTCGTCATTGTTGGTTCTCCTTCATTCTACTGAGTTCCATGCCCACGTGGGGCCCTTCATCGACTACAATCCATAGAGGGGGTAGAGTATTCCCGGGTGGTGAGAAATTCTTCTGAGAACTTCACGGAGGCTCGATTACCTCTAAATACAAGGCAGGTTCTCTACTCTCCTTGGTATCATGGAGGGGAGAAACTCACCTCTCACCAACACTGCTCAGGGAGGAGCGCCGTGCTCTACTACCTCACCTCGGAGAACACCGTGGGGCACTGCGCCGAGCCCAGGGGCTCCTGCTCCCACCTCCACCACTACTACCTGGCCTCCGCAGCGCGGGCAATGGTGGCTGCCATGGGGGAGTTGGAGTACCACGTGGCTGAGGATGGAGAGATCTCCCAGTGCCACGTTGGAGATAGCTGCTCCCGCGCGCACTTCAGCAGCCGCCGCGCCGTGGTGCAACACCACCGGGACACCTACGACTTCAGTGGCAGATGGCGCCCCCTGGAGAATCCCTACGTGAGCCTCCTGGAGCTGGAACTATCCTCCATGGTAAAACGCCTGGGATACCGCGTGGTGGAGAACACCCGCACCGTCATCGCCCCCTATGAGTTGGATATTTACCTCCCCGATGAGGAGATAGCCCTGGAGTTCAACGGCACTCACTGGCACGGCGCGGAGCAGATAGAGCTGCGCTACGGCATCACTCCCCGGGAGTATCATGAGAAAAAGCGCGTGCGCTGCCTAGAGATAGGAGTGAAGCTGGGCTTCGTCTGGGAGGATAGCTGGAGGCAGGACTGGCTCACCTGCCTGGATGTCATCTGTGATCTGATTCAGTTCCGCCGAGAGCATGACCTGCTCACCGCCATGGATATTGCTCCTCCACCCTCGAAGTTCTTCTGGGAGAAGATGGACCGGGAGGCCATGGAGGAGCGCAGGGCGCGCATAGAGAAGCGCCGCAGGAAGCGGGATGGCATCTCCTAGGGAGGTCGGGGGAGAGCATTCTATCGGTTCAATCCTTCCCGGGAACTTTCTCCCCCGTGGAGAATCACGTTCTTCCATGGGAGATTCCCTTGACATGGCCGCCCGGGGAGGATATACTGCTGCCATGAATACTTCCAAGCAAGGAGAAGGCAGCATGGAGCAGCGACTCTATAAGGATGGCGACACTCAGCCCATCCCCCTGGTGAAGCCCCGCGATGAGGGTAAGCTGGCCTGGGGTGAGCTGCCCCCGGGTGCGCCGCGCTACTACACTCCCATGGCGGAGCGACCTCTCCCGGGCACCTATGACCTGGCGGACTCCCCATGGCCCGGTAGTGAGAAGATGGTTCCCGGCTCCTGGCGGGATAAGATCTCCGGCGCAGTCTCCATCGGCCCCCTGGCGAAGTGGGGCATCTACCTCCCCCTCATCGCCGTGAACGCCATCGGCTTTCTCTTCTCCCTCATGCTGCTGTCGAACGCTTCCATGGTGAGCTATGAGAACTCCACGGTTCCCCAGAACGGCCCCTCCGTGGAGCTGGCGCGGCACCTGGCCCTCATCCTCTCCTTCGCCCTGGCTACGTGGAGCGCCTTCCGCGTGGTGTATCGAGACCTTGAGGTGAAGATTCCCCGCACGCCGATTCTGCTGGCCCTTCCCTGGGTGCTGGTGATCCTCGGCCTCACTCCCCTGGGGATGTAGTAGCACGGGGAGAGAACTTCCTAGAGGGGTGGATGAGAAGCAACTCTCATCCACCCCTTTCCCATGCCCTCTCTACGCGCCTCCACCTTCATCTCTCCCCACGTAGTCCTTTTCTCCACTCTCCACGTAGCTCTCTTCACAGCGGCTCCATATACATGGACTGGGGCGCCTCTCTCGCGGCCTCAGATTCTCCCGTTTGGGTAAAAAATCGCCGTTTTACCTCACTTCCCTTGATTCCTTGGTAGAATCTTGTTATGAGATGTGAAATTCATCTCCAATAGCTTTCCACGAGAGGGAGAATAATACTAATGAGCAGCGAATCTATAGGAAGTAGGGGTCTCCTGGGCCTCCTGGAATCCAACTATCCCCTGGGGCGCGTGGTGCGCATGGACTACACCTCAGCCACCATCGCCACCCTGGACTACTACATCAACATCGCCGGGGGAGTTCCCCGCAACTGCTTCCTCCTGGCCGTGCCCAACGGAGAAGATGGAGAGATGCCCCAGGAGGCAATTCTCCTACGAGTGAGGGGCCTCACGGAGCTTGACCTCTCCCGGGAACTGCGCGCGGTGAAGGAGCAGCTCGCCGCCAGTGAGGAGCGCCGCAGGCTGGACGCCATGACGGAGCAGCGCATGCAGATCGCTGGCTATGATTGCAAGATCATGGGAACCTTCTATGAGGAGGATGGGGAACTCACCTTCGGCAGCGACGTTGACCGCATTCTGGCGGCGCAGTCCTATGAGGTGCTGAAGCCCCACGGATCCTCCCTCTCCATCCTGTCATCCTACAGCAGGAAGGGTAGCCTCATCGCCGGGGACTCCAAGATGGTGAAGCTGGGGCGGGTGAGGTACTCCGAGACGGAGAAGAGCGCGGATCTAGAGGCTGGAGTGTTCATCGACGTCAAGGATCTCATCGGCAAGAAGACGGCTGTATTGGGAATGTCGCGTAGCGGCAAGTCCAATACAGTCAAGCAGATTGCTCAGCAAGTGTTCCACTACTCCAAGGAGAACAATGTCAAGATCGGCCAGCTCATCTTCGACCCTCAGGGAGAGTACGCCAACACCAACGCCCAGGACATGGGATCATCCCTTGCCTCCATGGGGAACGGACACGACGTAGTCATCTACCGCACCCAGATGAAGGGCGTGGGGTACGAGCGGCAACTCCTCCTCAACCTCCTGGAGGAGGATAACCTGGAGCTGCTATGGGATCTCATGCTCATCGAGCTGCGCAGCGGCATCTCCGCCTCAGCGAACTACATCGCGGGGCTCAACTACGTGGACTTCATCAAGCCCGATAAGGCGGTGCTGGACCCCGATGAGCATAAGCGCACCATGGTTCACTACCAGCGAAAGCGCCTGGGCCTCTACGCCTTCCTGAAGCTGGCCCGCTTCTCCGGCCCCGTCAAGAACCTGGAAGTCAACGTGGGGAAGGAGAACAATGAAGAGGTGCTAGCCCTCCACGAAGACCTCACCCTGCGCCCCATCGGTGGCGGCATCTCCGTGGGATCCGTGGACGCCGCCCATAAGCTATTCACCTGGATTCTACAGCAGGAGCGCAACGGGAACCGCCGCCGCGTGGAGGAGGAAGCCGATGATGAGCTCATGGGAGTAGATGGACTCCCCGTGGAGGAGGAACCCACCATCCGAGAGGAGCAGGTGCTCTCCGAGTCCTGGATCAAGGATCTCCAGGATGGATCCCTGGAGGAGTTCAAGAAGCAGTTCATCCAGTACGAGAAGGGTCGCTCCGGTGTCGTAGCCGCATTCCAGCGCCTGAAGGAGCTGCACACCAATGATTCCAGCGGAGACCTGCGCGCTCACATCTGGGAGGACATCAAGGCGGGGAAGCTCATCATCGTGGACCTCTCCGTGGGAAGCCCCACCATCATCACCGTGCTCTCCGAGCTCATCGTGGAGAGCCTCATTCAGCACTCCAGTGAGCGCTTCACCAGCGGCAAGGATGCGGTGAAGTATCAGATCGTCGTGGAGGAGGCCCATAACCTCTTCTCCCGCCAGGGAGCCAAGGATGACGCCATGGACCCCTGGGTGCGTCTCTCCAAGGAGGGAGCGAAGTACGAGATCGTCCTGGTCTATGGAACCCAGGAGGTCACGGGAGTGGATCCCCGCATCCTCTCCAACACCTCCAACTTCGTCATCACGCACCTGAACTCCACCACGGAGGTGCGGGAGCTATCCAAGTACTACTCCTTCGCGGATTGGAGCGACCAGATCATCGCCTCGGAGTCCCGGGGATTCGCCCGAGTGAAGACGGAGTCCTCCCCCTTCATCATCCCCGTGCAGATCGATAAGTTCAACCCCCTCATGGAAGATGGAGAGTGAGTGACCTATGCCCTATGAGAATGAGAGAGCCAACCCCTCGGGGTACTCATCCCTAGTGGAGAATGAGCTGGTGCTGAAGCGCCTCTCCACCTTCTCCGGCCTCGGATGGAAGGCGGACGCGGAGTTCATCGCCACCCTCCCCATGGTGCAAGCCATGGAGCTGGAAGCCCCAGTGGAGGGAAGTGGTATTCACCACGTCATCACCATAGATGGATCCCTCCAAGCGGTGCAACACCGGCAGCCCACCGTGGAGGTAGGATTCATCAAGGTGGGAGTGGTCATCGAGAAGCTGAAGCGCCTGCGCGCCTTATCCCAGGAGAGCGGAGCCACGGCCCCCAGCGCCCTCAGCGCCTGCTACGACACCTACTCCATCGAGGGAGTGCTCCCCGGAGCCGGGGTAGTGGATGTGGAGAACAAGGAGCACGGCCTGGATAAGCTGCGCCGGGAGATCTTCATCACCATGTCCGAGCTCTCCGTGGACCCCCATGGAATGTTCAAGAGCCCAGAGGACTACACTCTCCTTGAAGTAGTCCTGCGGCTCCTGGGAGAGGACGCCATCGAGGTGCCATGCCCCGGGTGCCGTGGAAGCAGCTTGGTGGGAGTGGAGCCCACCCTATGTAAGCACTGTGGAGAGAAGACTCTCTTCATCACGGACGTGCTGCGCCTCCATGAGACCTCCACCTCCGGGGGCAGCTACTCCCCCATCTACAATGAGGCCATGAGCACCTTCGAGCGCATCGCCATGGCGGGGCTGCTCTACAAGGCATCGGCCTCGGGAAGGGAGGACGCTTTCCGGCGCACGGCGTTCATCACGGACGGCCCCCTCGCCCTCTTCACCTCCTACGTGTTGGTGAAGCACCTGAAGGAGCAGATTCGAGAGCTACCCCTGCCCCTCCTGGCGGGCTTCGAGAAGACTGGCCAGTTCATGGACTACGCCATGCGCCCCGAGGTGCAGGAGCAGCTTGACCCCGGCTCCGTGGTGATGGTCACCAATGACGTGGCCAAGGCGGTGGCAGGGGCGGGGCCACGCTACGGCACCTGGAACTTCTATGGACGGCGCTTCATCTACCGCACCCTGGACGGGAACAAGACCTTCATCTTCTTCCTCCCCTCCGATGGGGATAACGATGAGAGCTGGGATAGCTACCCCACCCTGCGCACCTTCTGTGAGCTCATCGAGGAGACGAAGACCGACACCTTCGGCCTGAGCAGCGCCTCCCTCACCTCCGTAGCCAAGGCCAATGAAGCCTGCTCCATCCCCATGCACCTGGGGCGCAGCATCTTCGATGAGTTATTGGATCGAGAGTTGGGGAACTCCCCGGAGTGAGAGGAGAGACCCCTCTCAATTGACGGAGTAGCCTCCCCCGTGGTAGAATCCAAGGGAGTAGAGTGTCCCTAGAGATAAGGAAGAGTTCCCATGAGTAGCAAGCACGCCATCGCCCACGGCTTTCCCATCACCGAGGGAGAGCTGAGCCTCGCCCTGGAGAAGCACCTGGAGGATAACCCCAACGCTCCCTGGGGCTGGGATGGGTACACCCCCAGGGATCTCCTGGAGGATGAGGGAGCCATCGCCGTGTATTACCAGGCGACTATCCATGACCTCTTCACTCCCATCTACGGCCCCATGGAGGTGGGTATTCTCACCCTGGAGAACGGGGTGGGGGATTACACCCTCATCGCCGCCACGGATGTAGTTGAGTACTCCCCCGGGGACTCCTTCACCATGGAACTTCCCTCTCGGCGCTCCACGGAGATGCTGGAGAACTTCGCTGAGTTCCTGGGGCGGGGAGAGCTGCCGGAGTTCCAGCTGCACGGAGGTACTCTCTCCACCGAGGGCGGGGAGGGAGAATGAGCGTTATTCACAGCCCCGCCGCCGCCTTCGGCTTCCCCGTGGAGAAGGATAGACTCTACGAAGCCTCAGCGCGCGCCCTGGAGAACCACGGAGTGAGCAAGGAGGAGTGCCTGGGGTACGATGATCCACTGGAGTTCCTCTCGGGGGAGATTCCTCCCGGTGAGTTGCTGGAGGTGCTGGAAGACCTGGGCGTTGAGGCCCCCTTCTCCCTGATAGCCATGGGAAGCTACTACACCCCCAACTCCACCACCCTCTACATCTCTCCCCGGAATTGGAAGGTGGAGGCCATGGACTCCGAGACGTACATCCGCGCCATTCCCACGGAGGATGACGTGGCGGATCTCACCGCCGCCGTGGCATTCCTCGGCCTGGAGCAGCTTCCCCCCATCAACTTTCACATCGGCGTCCTCATTCACTGAGGATCCAAGAGATAAGGATCACCACCATGGCATCAACAATGAAGAGCCGCGCGGAGAACCGCCACTCAAGGAGCCGCCGCACCTGGGGAAAGAGAGCGCTGATAGCCCTCACCGTTCTAGCCCTGATCGTCGGTGGTGGCGCGGGATACTTCTACTGGAAGGCGGACCAATCCCTCTCCTCCATCAAGCGGGAGAACCTACTCCCCACGGGGGGAAGCAGCTCCGCGACGGCCAGGGAGAAGGATCCCTCGGCGGGACAGCCCATCACCTATCTTCTCCTGGGGAGCGACACCCGGGGCAATGGAGATAAGGGGCGCAGCGACTCCATCATGATGGCGTACATCCCCAAGGATCGAAAGCATATGTATCTCATCTCCTTCCCCCGGGACTTGTACGTGGAGATCCCAGGGCATGATAAGCAGAAGATCAACGCCGCCTATGAGCTGGGGGGAGCGCCTCTCACGGTGCAGACGGTGCAGAACTTCACGGGGTACATGATTGACCACGTCGCCCTGATTGACTTCAACAGCTTCATCTCCATGGTGGACTCCCTGGGTGGAGTCACCATCAACAATCCCTATGGCGGCTGCGACACCAGCCAGCACGTCTGCTTCAAGAAGGGGAAGATCACGCTGAACCGGGAGGATGCTCTCCACTACGTGCGCTGGCGCCACGGGCTACCCAACGGAGACATCACCCGCAGCCAGAATCAGCAGCGCGTGGTGAGAGCCATCGCGGCGAAGATGATGAGCGGGGGAGTGCTGGCCAACCCCGTGAAGCTGAATGAGGTGCTGGGGAAGACCAGTGAGTGGGTCACCGTGGATAGCACCCTCACCAATGACATGATTCGCGGCACGGCGCTGAACATGAACCTGGGCTCCTCCAACGACATTCGCTCCATCACCGCCCCCATCTCGGGGTACGCGGATGTTCCCACCTATGGGGACGTGGATCTGGTGGATGAGGCGAAGATGCAGGAGCTGAGGAAGGCCCTGGCCGATGACACCATGGACGCGTACTGGGAGAAGCACCATAACGACCCCGTGGCGGGATCCTCCACCGTGGGGGAGAACAACGTGGCGCAGCACCCCGGCGGGTGAGAACACTCCTTCTCCATAGGGGGTGAGGTTGCTTCGGCTCCTCACCCCCGTTTTTTTTACCCTGCTCGCGTTATCTATTCGTTATAATCTGCTCCCTCAGAGGAATTCCCCGGCGCCACGGGGCAATGCGGCGGGGAGAAATTTAACCCCCGCGAGTCCGGTAAAAATACTTTGAATCCCCTACTCTCCCAATGGATTTCCCGTCTTGCTCCGTGGGCAGATTCCTTGCATTTCGCTCCATGATTCGGTAGAATGGAAGCAAGGCATTGAACCACGGAGAGTAGAGGATGAGCGTCATGGAAGCAGCAACGCAGGATAGCACGGGGTACTACAGCGCCCTGGAGGTCACCCGCTCGGGGGGCACCATGCGAGTCATCGTCAACCCCGACTACGCCGAGATGTTCCCCTCACCCCTGCTGAACCACGCCATCGCGGGCACCCTCATCTCCGCCTCCCATAACCTCCAAGGAGGAGACACCCTCACCTTCACTCACCACCCCCGCCACGACTTCTACCTGCACATCGCCGTGAACAACGCGGGAGCCATCAAGGTGGATGGGGGCGGAGTGGAACCCCTCACCCTGGCCCAGGTGGGAGAGTTCCTAGAATCCGTGGCCTCCAGCTACATCGAGTAAGCCCCCCAGAACACTCTCCTTTGATAGAATCCCCATAAGAAAGCGGGGAATCCCGCGACCACGCCGAGTAAAAGGAGAGAATCATGGCAGATGAGAACACGCGGGAAGCAACGGCGGAGAACGACGCCCCCCAGGAGCTGAGCAAGGTGCTCACCCTAAAGCTCAACGGAGAGGGAGAGATGTCCCTCCAGGGAGAGAACTCCCAGCTGGACGAGATGGAGCAGCATAACCGGGAGCACCTCATCGCGGACCTCCTGCGCATCGTGGCCGAGGGCATGGAGGAGAACGCTAAGCTCACCCGGGAGGGAGATGACGCGGATATGCTCTGCCCCCAGAACCCGGGATCACTCTACGACGATGTAGCCTTCGAGGCGGGGATCTACGTGAACGGCGACCACGGAGTCGCGCTGAATCCATCCTTCGGGCGGGGCATCAACCCGCAGCTGACCCTGGTGGAGGCCCTGGAGAGCATCGCCGCCTCCATCCGTGAGATGGCGGATGAGATCCACCCCGAGCACGG
>JANXJH010011218.1:0-11792 GCA_027564575.1 Spilornis abbotti | reverse complement strand
TAGAGAGTGGTGATGGTGGAATTAGGGTTATATAGAGCATGGCGGCTGATATCATGATGATGGGGGTCCTCGGTGAATTGAATCTACCATTTTTCATTCTTCACTATTTATTTACCACAAAAATACTTGAAAAACCTGTCCTTTAACAACCTACTTTCCCCTGTCACCTGGTGGGCAATTTAGCACATGCAGAACCTGATATGTATGATGCTCTTGGCCCAAGAAGGTCAACACTCAACAATCAGTTTTGCAAGTACCTATATTGGTTCATTTTAAGAACCCCAATTGTTCCAGCGTCTTTCTCTGAAATAAAGGAACCAGATGAGATGGAGTCATCTTTGAAATGTGCCGCAGATAAAACTCAACAACTCCGCGAACACGCCAAGTTATACGGCAACATATTACTGGAAAATGGGGCGATGGAAGTGACCTCAAAAACGCAAGCATTCCTTTGGAGAGGGGATATAAAAGTCTCGCAAGTCCTGGTAACTGCCAGGATGCAGAGAGCACTTGTCAGGTATGTTGTCTTTTCATTTTGTTTGTAGCGGTTACTGACACCATAAGTTGGGATTTCATTCCAGTATATTTGACAGTAGTCTTTCCGCTTGAATTCAAGGTATGTAAAATATGATAATATACATCAAAGCTGTTCTTAGCTGACTGTTATAGGACAAACTGGAACCACTTGGTCCTAATTATTCATGGGACACACCAGAAACAGTGTTCAAGACAAGACCAGCCCTATATACAGAGGAGCTTAACGAGGCAGATTCTGAATCAGATTATAAACAGCTTGGAAGTGATTTCAACCGCACTGTACGGACAGCTATGAAAAACGACAGTGGTGAGTGTCTTCTATTATAGCATATCGACATTGAGGCTAATATACCCCCAGTGGCGAGCGTCAACGAGCTTAGGGCGTCCAGATCTTTGCAACTTTGACATAGCAAATCCCTGACTTTGAAAACTGGCTATATTATATAAATAGATACATATTCCCTTATCTAACGTATATCTAGTCATCCTCGATGAGGCGCATATGCTGCGCAACGCAAGTGCCCACATATTGACATGTATACGCTGGCTGGATACCTCATTCCACCTACTGTCAACGACCACAACGATCTCCGATTCCTTCAAGGACTTCCAGGGTTTGCTGGAGGTTATCCTCCTGCCTGCCAACAACACCCTCTACAATGAACACTCCAACGGTTTATACTTCAATTCGTTCATTGCCGCTGATGATGATGCGGCGGGCATTCTGTGTCTCACACGTCTGGCCCTCCACAAACACTTGTGGGATCCGGAGAAAAACTGAAGAGTTGACAGGTGAAGCTGTGGTTGGGCCAGGTATGGTGACATGCCCTGGTTCACCACAGTCTGAGCTCGCGTGTCCTGTTCCGTGATGGTCCATGTACCGGCGACTCGATCCCGCCATGCATCCGTAACCCGTTGAAACTCAACCTTTAGCCGCCTGAGCAAAAACATTACTCTATATGGGGCAGACAGATACTTGGACGGCCAAATGTACATCATAGCACGAGGACCACATTATCCTTAGAAATAAAATGATTTCCACGGCAGTTGATATGCAGATGTATGAACACGTTTCTCCAAATGAAGTAGGACAAAAGAAAGAAGGATATAAGTTGATCCATGCCTGAACTATCTGGCAGCAATATGAAAGCACGTCAAATCGTCTGATATCAGCTCATGGACAGACTTCAATAACCCCTCCATATCTCAACGTCGCTTCTCCAGCTTCCATGTGTTTCTTTCTTTCTTCAACAACATCTTTATGGGCGAGTTGTTTTCAAGCTACGCCTTTTGTCGCATTTTCGGCCCCCATATCTGCCGCCACGGCCATCATACAGATTACAGAATTGGATTCGCAGAAAATGGCCCCAAACACGGAAACTCACGAGCAAGGTCACCGATCTAACGTTGCCTGGGGGGCCCAAAAGGACATTTTTCATATGTTTGGTCTATTGAGCCACGTCTGTGCGACTGCTGCCTCATGATGATCTCGTTTGCTGGATCGAAACCAACCCTTCCAAATTGGTGTACATCCACGACATACATTGTCATCTGCAAGAATGTCTCAGTGCTCGGTTATCATGGGAGATCATTCCGTGACAATCAATCCTAGTCTACAAGGATCTAATGGCTGATTTCTTGAAACCGATCCAAGAGGACCAGCCACTCATTGTCACCAAGGCATACTCATGCTCCCCATGGATTTTGAACTGCACATAAAAATTGCGCTGTTCATACAAGCGAAGAGAATCAATACGACAATGTGCATTCCAATAACCAACTCTTACAGACATGAAGCCGAGCAACATACCAGCTGAATACGAGCGTGATGACGATCTCATGATTTCCATTGGATAAACCCAACCTGTCGATATCGAAGATGCCGCCCTTGGACCCTCCGAATTTAACGATAATTGGAAAACAGATAACTGGGCGAGGCTGAGCTCCGAAGTACATGTTCATTTTGCTACAAAAAGCCTAATTTGGACGTCTGAACCCATGAATGGGGCTCATACTTACAGCGTATCGCTATGCTAAACAAAAATAGCGGCCTTGACTATTGGTCAGGAGGGGGTACGGAGAATGCGAAAAACTGTTAGCCATTGTGCCTGGGCCAGATTTTTACCCTTTGCAGGCCAGCTTGCATTTTTACAGCACCTGGGAGGCAGAGCTTTGTGTACGATGTTTGGAAGAATAGCCCTCACAGACCTTTCGGATTGGAAGGGAGTTGATTCCATTTCAAAGACCCTGTTCCCGGCTTGACAACTTCTAACAAAAAGCCTCATTATATTCAAGGATTTGGTACATCGGTGGTTTACCGACTCGTGGCTGACCAGAATGCATGCTTCCGGCAATAATACAGTCATCGTTGAGCCAAGAAAAAGGGAAATATTTCCGTACGAGTGACTCCGTTTGTTTGGTGGGATTTTCCTAAGAAAAAGAAAAGGCAAAAAAGCAAATCTGTGGCCTCCTGTCTCCCGTGTCCAAGCGAGCTACATGGCAGTAGCATTCTTGCTA
Organism: Spilornis abbotti; assembly: GCA_027564575.1. NCBI lineage: Eukaryota > Metazoa > Chordata > Aves > Accipitriformes > Accipitridae > Spilornis > Spilornis abbotti. Next base: position 8,738 of record JANXJH010011218.1, on the reverse strand, counting down.
TACGAGGTTGTTGCAACCATCTGCAGGGGTGAACGATACACCGCTTGATAGAACGAACTAAGTTCGTATTGCCTTGGGTGCCTATTTCGTTGAGTATAGGAGAAGAGTCCCGGTAGGGCTCGTTAGTGCTGAAGGCCCACCACTTATCTCAGCTGTGCCGTTTACCTTGTTGAGTTCCTGTGGTTCCAGGCCATGCCTATGGTCCGCTGGCAATACGAGGTGATCTGCATAGAACTTCTGCACAAGTACAACAGTCGAGAGCCGGTGTCCTTGCCAAGAGATGCGATACTAATAAGGATTGGTTAGTGGATCTATATCGGGTTTCCTTGACACGTCCAATCTCATCCCGTGTCCCGATCTATACAATGATCAGCCTCATATATTCAGCACTTCGTATCTGATGAAGATCCAAATGGGTATACGAGAATTAGTGTCTTGGTTTGCTTCAATTTTACGAAGTACAGAGTATGAAGTACAGGACACAACTGAAAAGAAGGCGCCGTAGGTGTCGAGACTCGAATATAAATACCTCTCGATTTCCTCCATGGCTTCAACCACAACAGCAATCTCTACAACTTCATAACCTCCATTCCTCAAATCTAATTGCAGTCTTCCAATTTTACTCTCCTCTTCAATCAAAATGCAGTTCTCCACCATCCTCACCTTCGTCGCGGCCCTCATGGTCGGCCAGTCTATCGCCTCCCCCGAATTGTTGCAGAAGCGCACCACTTGTCAGGCTTGCTCTGTTGGCGGCTATGAAGCCGGTCCTGCTTGCTGCTCCGCTCACGTATGACTATATCTTCTTAAAGGAATGCATGAAGTCTAGATGAATGCTGATCTTGATTTATTAGTGCATTGCCCAGGGCAACATTCACGGTGGACACTGTGACGATGACGAGTAAATTACTCCCTTCTCCCCTATAGGCTCTCCAGCTTCTACCTAGTAGATATGCATTAGCTAATCATTGACTTCTATCTATTATAGCGTCTGTGTCTGCAACTAAAGAAGTTGCTCGAGGAAATCGAGTGCTCAATAAATACTCGATTTCATTTATGCAACAGGTTCCAATCGGAAGGAGGACTGCTTGGAAATGATGACTATACTCCAAAAAAATGACAGTTTACAGAGGCTATTCGTGACGGATGTCCAGGGTAATATAGTCTACCACTTCTTCGAATGAAATGCTCTGTTTCTGCCAAAAGAAAAAAAAAAAAAATCACTTCTGTAGAATTATCTAAATGAGAACTATCACATACAAGGGAAAATCAGGACCATGCCTAAATCCTCCGCAACAAAACAAAATGTGCCCAGAGATATAAGAACTGAATGCCCCAATGTGGACCCCAAGGGGTATGTATACACCATTCTCCATGGAGGACACCAGACTTCCGCTGTCTCCGGCGGCTGAGAAGGGGTCGGCCGTCCACTCGACCACCCAATCAGTCGTCCTGCTTATAATCGCTGGTTTGGTCTTTATTTCCCGGGAATCACCCGTTAGCCGTTAGTTCCACCAGGTGCCCAGCATTTCAGATAATTGAACACATGATGGGGTATTTGCTGATATAGTGATAACTAATATCTGAAGCCAGTTCGAAATTTGAAAACCCTGGCTAGTAAAAAAAAAAAAAAAGCATTGGGGTTGTGCAAGTAATAATACATGCAAACCCAAGGGGAAAATAGTAAGCTCTAAGCATTTCTTTGCTTGTTTGGGTACTTGGGAATTGGGATTGCTGAAGCAGAGGTATTCAGGTCATTAGATTGAGTTGCAAATTAGGTTATTGATAGGGCTGCATGTACCCATATGATTGCCAAAATTTCTGGGATATTTTATGGATTTGAAGTTCAAGTAGAAGAGAAGAATACGTTGTAGTATCAGGGTTGAGTATAGCTGACCGCCTACTGTTACTAGCCCGATCCAGTAGTAACAGGCTTGGCACCCACCAGCCCTAACTAACCAACCATGCCGTCATCTATAATCCTTTCGATCCCAACAATGCAAACCATGTGCTCAACTATAAAAGCAGCTCTCCAAATATCAAACACATCGTCAATAGTCTTCCTTGTTCTCTTTATAGCCTTGACTGTCATTGTCATTGTGAGGCGAAAAATCAACATCTTGTTCGAACTCGAACGCAATCTCCAAAAAACAAGACTCCGACTGCTGGCAAAGCCCCTACGAATCGTCAACAAATCTTTCACGTCCCCAGAGCATGAAAAAATACAGCTGAATCTTATTAAAGGATGGAATGTGAATCGGTGGAAATACAATGGCCTGCTACAACTGGAGCTTCACCTCCATGATGAGAAGGAAGCCTTAGAGGGAAAAAAGGCATCGCTTGGCAGCATGGGTCATGAAGACCAGGCCTTGCTCGAAAATTTTCAAACGGAATTGCGGCAGATTAGACCACAGCTCTGAAGAATCGGCCAAGACTTTGCGAAGCTACGCTCTGAATGGGTTGCGGGCTCGTGGACTACAGAGGCAGGGATTCCTTATAACATCAAATGGGAGAGGGAGAAGATAGCATGTCAGAACAGCTTCGGCTGTTGTGCACGTGGTTGTGGGTGTTGTACGGATGCACTGTACTATGAACTGTGGCTGTTGTATCCGGTGGAGGGGAGTTCATAAGCCTGGTGATGATGTTCCAACCAACAGCGATTTTAAGGAAGAGACTGTGGTGGTAAGAAATAACCATAAGCTATAGTCCATTGGTTTTGGCTTTACCTGGCCCCTTTCTTCCCTCGTTCACTGAGTTCTTGGATATTATGCGCTTGATTATCATTATTATTATTATTATTCCTAACTAATAATTTTATATTAACTACTTATTTAATTATCTGCCTTTCCCCATTCAATGCCACCCGCCCCTCAAAATGTGCTGTCTGTTTTCTCCTGTGCTGCTACATGTCATGGATGGGCCACTGATCTATAAAAGTGATTGCAGTACTAAGCCTCTTAGCTTAGTATCTTGGTCTTTTGCACCTGAGTGAGGAATTCAAAGACCTTCAACCTCTGCCATACAGAGCACTTGTGTTAGTATATGAAGCTCAGAACACTGTTTTCCTTTTGGAATGTGACTTACGGGATGACTGTGACGCCAGATGTGCTTCTGTTGTCCCTTGCTGTATTATCAGTATATGTGTTCTTGAATGGTATAACTTCGCCGGTAATTCCCATTGTTTTTCAAGCTGACACTGGCATGGAAGATTGGCACGACCTTCAAGAATACCACTGCTAAGTCAGATCTGAGCCCGCATAATGTCACCCAATAATGCCACCCATACATCCTTCGTTATCTATATGGGATAATGAGACCCTTGGGGATTGTATTGCCATTAGCTTTTGGTTTCTGGCTTTGCTGGCGTATCTCTACATCTTTCTAAACTGCGAAGTGATTAAACGTGGTCCCATATGGGGATTTTGGCCCTGGAGGTATGTTAAGTCTAACCATGTTACAATTAATCAAGTTGACCAGTCCTGTAGGGCACTTCTAAAATTTCATGATTGCAAATCAGTCCAAATTGTCTGCAAGAGCCAAACCAGCGTGAATATGTGTCAATTATTGGTGCCGAGGTCAGGTGGACCAGGCGCCAGGCAATTAATCATGGCATTTCTCTGTGGTCATTGAGCTCTAGGGTTCTGTGTTTTGTGAGTCCGCTTAATCTCATGATCTGTTTTTTCTTGTCCACCCAAACTCAGGCTTGAAAATTTTCCAAAGGTTTTTCACTATAAAGCTTTCTCGACTTCCAGTTCCCACATAGGTAGAGTTGAGGTGCCCCTACACGCCCAACCACCTTTGCCAGCCTGAAAATATAACCTGTAAACACTATTCATACTCGCGAGTCTCATAGACCCATTTCCGTGGATACTTACTTATTGGGACATAAGATTCCAGATCGCTTCGTCATAGGCACTGATTCTGATTGGTGGATACGCAGATCCACCGTCTCGCTATACTGGCTCTATTTTCAATACTTATGTCGAAGTCTTTGAAAGACTCGGTGCTAACTGGATTCGATATATAATTATAAAACATTTAAGAAGTACCTCTGGACACATAAACCGGTAACTACTCTTGATCATGATTTTTCATTCCTCCACATGTTCGTGGGGATATTCGAGTCTGCGGCTGGACGGTTTGGCCCGATTCAAGAATTTGATCCCATGATACCACTGCTATACGCTTAGTGCCAGTAATTTCAACCGGGCACTTCACATGTATACCAGTTCAGGAGCTACTAAACAGTTCACCTTGAGAAGCATGCAAAGATACGTACGTCTCTCATCGTTCTCACGTGACATGGCTCAACGCTAGCCCTAATTAGTCATTTGACAGAAAAAATCATGTTACCCAGTTAGTTAGTATTGGTGTTTGAACTGCTAAATGTGACATTTGCAGAGCAAACAACCTGCTAGTATTTTACTCTTTTCTTATGGTTATATTAAAAATAAAATAAGATAAAAATAAAAAATGTTGCTAGCATACTGTGCAAAACGATTCACTGAATGTAACAAGCTGAGGATACAGGACTTGCTCTATTTGCTTCCCAAAAGCCTGCTAGCAGGAAAGCAAGGGATCAAACAAACAGATCCCAATCCAAAGCAAAACCAAAAGCACATAACCAAAATCACATAACCAAAATCACATAACCAAAAGCACATATCCAAAAGCACATATCCAAAAATTGAAGGAAAAACGCAAAGCGAAAGGTAGGCTTAGGCTTTAGGCTGGCGTCAGTAGTAACTAAACTTTCAATCCAGCTACCGTTCCGATACTTACTCTCCGACTCAATGCCACAGCGAAGTCAAATCCTTCTGAATATACTAAGCATCGGGCATGTCAGTGTCATCCGATGGTCCGACTTGGTCAGTGTTACCCGTTTGTACGTGGCAACCAGATATCTCGGATACGGATTTTCCTGAAAGGCTGACAGTCGGGCTGAGCATGGCTGCACGACGGAACATTCTGGTTAGATGTGATACTATCAGTATCTTAGAGCTCTCCCCAAACCAATCCAGGGTGCACCAGGACCACTGTACATGTTAGATTAGCACAAGTAATATAAATTCTGATTCCATGAGGGATTCATACCGTAGAATTGTGTTTGATCGAAACGAAATGGAATTCGGAACCGTCGGATGCCACTCCATCAATGGCGCAGTCCCTGTGACCTGCATCACGGCGGGCAGAGTGTGCCATCGCTGAAGAGTGAGGATAATGTCAATAAATGTCCAAAAAGAGCTTGGAGCAAACATACCCATGTATACTAGAAGCTGATGCCTTCCCTTGCTAGCCTCCCCATCGGGCTTTGCCTCAACCACAATAACGTTCATCTCAAGATTTGCTTGTTCGCCGTACCAAAACGAGTAGTCCATAATACCGGTCAAGTTGCGACGTTGCTTGTTTTAGGTAACCGGCATGTCAATTTTTCGTTCAAACTGAATGGAAAGCGACCTCATCATGTCGCCAGAAGGGCGCGGTGAAGACAAAGACTTGCGAAGAAAAGGGAGGTTATGGGTTCTTCTCTTATCCTCCGCAAGAGTGAGAAAAAGAATCGCTCCCAGCTTGGCCCTATTCGCCTGCTCATTCCGGTCCGAATATCCGATCGCGAGCTCATAACGCTCAAGGACATCATCTGTTTCAGATTAGCAAGAATTCAATGTGGTAAAATTGCAGCACAAACCTAGCATGGGTGGCTTGGGGACCTGCTCTTCCCGTGGTAGAATCCAGTCCTGGGTCCACTCTTTACTATTTTTTGAAACCTGCCGGATTTCGAAAGTGGAAGCCAAATATTGTGATTTGAAATCACGCACTGCAAGATTGGGTGCTTTTGGCGTGTGGAGCTCCTTCAGAGCCATCAAACCCTGAACGTGGCGGTCAAGTTCCTGTTTTGACTCCTGGTCCAGTTTTTCACCGAATTTCCTGCTGAACCAGCCGTGAAGAGTTTCTACCTGCTTCATGATTTCTAGCAATGTCGTCTTAGCAGAAGCGGGCATCGTGTCGATTTCTTAAATGGTGATTTTCCAAATGAAAATGTATTAGAGTACGTAGTTAAAAAAAAGAAAAGAAAAGAAAAGAAAAGAAAAAGAAAAAGAAAAAAGAAAAGAGGAATGAAGTTCTGTGCCAGCCAGATACAGGAAGATAGTAGGATATATCAAATTGAGGATGATGAGGCCGATGAAGCCATACTTATATTCGCAGACAACAATAAGTTATTGAACTACAATGGCTACATACAGTGGCCATTCAACAACAATCACCTATTGAGAGACAATAATCACCTGTGACAATTCAACAATAGCTTTATTCTCGCAGCAATGGGCCCTGATGGAGTTCAATAATGCTCTGATGTAGCTCAATAGACCCGAAACATCTTGACAGAACAACAATAGGATTTGACCCCTGGCCAGATCCCTGAATTTACCCTCTGAGACAAATCTCTCATTGACAGCCAACCCCATACTCGGCCATCCCATTAAGAACTTGCAGGAAAATTCCCTGGCAGGTGTTGTCAATGGGCAGCCAACAATAAGTGACTGAGATCAACAATAGACTTAGAAAGGAACAATAGAATTATAGTGAATTCAATGGGCCTGGGCCAAGCCCTGTGAGTAGGAGAGGTCTTCTCCAAGAACCTCACAGCCAAGCCCCGTGAGATGCTAGCCTTGCTACCTGATCAGATAAGACCTCTGATGATTAGTTATGTGACCCATGCTCCCAGTCTCAATTGTGACCTCCTTTCTAGTCTTCTAGAGGCCAGTGATAAGTCTGTGTACCTAGATTGTACTGCCTTTATCCTCCAAATACTACCCTCTCCTTCCTCCTGCGAAGCATTCCATTCTACACACCCCTTAGTAATATTGCATATACTACTGCTCCTCCATGCTATCCACCCTCTACGCGGACTACAGACTCACAGTTCAGTTTCTTCGGAGTATTTCAGAGAAATGAATACTAGGGCGCAGATAGCACTCAATTTTAAAGCAAGGCACTTGTTCCAGTTCAACACATCCTGCTGTATCCACGTCTGTAGTACTTACTACCTACTCCTCCTGATCGCCTTGGCTTGTACTTTGGGGAGTCGACTAAAAGTTGATCCAGCCACAGCTCTAACTCTTTTTTTTTCACATTGCATCCTCGAATTAGTACAGCTGCAGCGTAGATGACCACCACAATATCGCATTCCTTCACAGCAACGTCTAGTATTGGAGCACGATCATCCTTGAGGAATTCATCCAGGTAATCCTGTGGACCCCCTGAAGAAAGAACCCATTTTTCACGGCATGGCTGCATGAAGTCTTTATTGACTGCATCATAAACGGCACCCAAAGTCAAGTAGGCACCGTGCGGTTTTACCAGGATCTGTTCATGATGCGTCTCTTTTTTCTTTCGGCTTTGGTGTGTGAGAAGCTCAACAACCCCAAGAACAGATGTAGGCGGTTGTTGGATCAGCATTTTTCTCCAGCTGGCAGACTTGCGACGGAAAGATCTTTTTATTACCGGAACATTGGCAAATATTCCTTTAAAAATTGGATAGTCCGGCTTGTGCTGCATGACATGTGGCCAGACTATTTCGTCCAGAAGTGGATTTCGGACCCGTTCATAGTGGGGGACATTGGTTGGCTCAACAGGCAAAAGGAACAAGGCCTGTTGGATTGCTTTCGAGCTTATGATTACCTTGTTCCAGAGACAGCACACTCGCTGGGAGATGAGAAGTGTGCGGGTATCCAGGTGAAGCAAGGCAAGTTCCAATAGCTCCCAAACGAATAATGGATTTTGCTTCATGGTGTCTGGTTTTTTTTTTTTTTTTTTTTTTTTTTTTTTTTCCCCGCTTTCTTGTTTGAGGCTTGTTTAGTTTATTGTAGCAGAAAAACGAAGAATATGAAGATCAACGTATAATTTGTATGTCATCAAGAATCATGCATGTTTTGTTTAGGTTTATCCGGCGGCATAGTTCATTCTCCCACCATATGCTGCTCCACCGTAATACAGGAAGTAGTGGTCTATCACCAGGTGGAAATAATTGATTATGTTGCGGTTCTCGGGGGTATCTAGTGGCAGTTCAAAATAACTACTTTTCCCACTTTTCCCGTGGCATTCGATAGCATACAACCACGCCCTATGCTTAATCAGTTAACATTGCCAGTAGTGTTGATGTTCAACTACTTGGCCATGTAGATGCAGAATAACATCAGTTATAAAAGCATTTCTAAAAAAATGAATAAACTTCACCCAAGCCTGACTGGTTCTTATGAGACAATTTTTGCACAGGCCAGGCAGCTTCATCCAACCACCTTCATGGCAAGCCTTGTTTACTAGGATGGCAATTTAGCAAGCGATTTCTCCATCTCATTGACTCAGAGCCGTTTGAATACGCAACTATTCTGTTATCAAAAATGATGACAATTTGATCACCCATTGACTCGCACATTTTGTAGATGATGCAACAATTTAGCTTTAGAGCTTTGTAAATGTTGTATCCTCGTGCTTTGACTCACCACAACTTCCACCTTTCCTTTGAGAGAAAGGCCCACGAGTTCGCTGTTTCTTCATTAATTCTCCAAATCCCATTCGATATAGCCACCATGTCCTCTCTCTCTCTCGAGCAAGCTCTCCACTATTCGGACCAACCGATATGCCAGAACAAGAAGGTTCTGGGCACAACAATCCCGGCCGTGTCAAGCGCCCTATTCGTGAACTTGAACGCCGTGTGATGCGGTCTCCTGTTCCGGAGGAAG
>JANXJH010010065.1:0-11939 GCA_027564575.1 Spilornis abbotti | reverse complement strand
AGTATCCCAGGGCAATTCGAGTTAGACATACGATGCGGTTGATCAGCCCTTTTAGATAAATATTTCGTAAGCCGTAAAAGGTTCAGACGTACCCCAGGAGAGAATGGTGTTATTGGATGAACCAGTTTGCCGGGTCGAACCGGAAATTCTATTCCAGCGCAGCACACTGAACTGCCAATGAAGTAAATTTAATGATGTTGGTTAGATTTTGTTAGTGGAACACGAGGTCTCACTCGATAATGGTACCATTTCTCAAGCCAGCTCCACCCTGTTTCTTATCGTCGGTGGAACAGAGCCGGAAATGTTAAAATCGAAGTTCAACACGGCTAATACGGAGTAACTAGCCCCACAGGGATAACGGCTGAGATAGCCCAATGACTCGCAGAACCAATGTGTCGGGAGTATAGTGATGCGGTGGTCTGGGTTGTATCCAACAGAAATGGATAGTTCGGGCGTTGGCCAACTTTGTACCTTTTTCAGGTACAGCAGGTTACCGAGTAATCCAGCCAACCTTTCCCTACTTTCCCGGTCGGCGGCAGCAGGTGGACCCTTGGGCTAACGATGTTGAATACAGGACTTCTTGACCATGTAAGTGACGTGAGTGATCAGACACGCACGTCTTCCCGCTTGTTCGACATTTGTAGGTACCAGAAGAGTAATGTTCTTGTTGGTTTCTGCGAACGGATTCATTGGCCAGTTGTCGATAGGACGGTCGGGTGGATTATCCCAATTTAGGCTCAACATGGATCATCTCAGCCTTTTCTAGTCGTTCATTGAATGGCTACGACCCAATGCGACTAGTGGATAATATAGACTTTTAAAGGCGTCGAGATCCGAATTGAATGTATCAAATGAGTCAGGCTACTATTAACGTCGAAGGATGAAAGGGATGGGAAAGCGAATGGGAAAAGCTAGCTAGTTATCAACAGATGATAATAATTCAATACACAACGAGTTGGTCAACTCATGAGACCTGACCCGCGTGGGTCTTCTCGCGCGACCGGCCGGCCATACGATAGACCAGTTGCCACAGCGGTGACATTGTTCGGGGTGGATTCCGGGACTGAGACGGCGATTGATGTGGCTTGTTATGACCTGAGCCGAGGGAGGGTGGTCAGTTCGTCTTCGGATTTCAAGCGGAGAGGTCTCTACCTTGAGAAGCATCGCCTAGGCGGGGTATTGCTGGGTTATGGTAATGGTTTTCCACTTGATTCTCAAGCGACACCGTGACCGGATGTTTACGACCTGGACCGTGAAGCTGCGGCGGTTGATGGGTTGGATGCGCCTGGGGTCGATGGGAGGAGGTGGATTTTGGCACCCACTGCCGCATGGCCTGCATCTTAGGGCTGCGGCCTTTTGATGTGAGGACGGGAGGGGTGGGAACAACAATCGGGACGGGCCCACCAAAGACCCTCTGCTGCCGGTAGCGAGCCTGCTGTGCCGTCCGGCGATAGGAACTCGGTTGTCTGCCATGGACTGGACGGCGCCGTCTGATACCCTTGCACAGCTGACTGTACTTGGACCGCAGAGATTCGGGCGATCTTTCTTGTGAGACTTCGGTGGAATATTTTTCAGCTCTCGCTTTCCATGACAGTTCCAGGTGGCAGTCCACCCACTGTTGTAGATTGGCCTCCTCCAAGGGAGACCATGAATGATACACTCGCTTGGTCATCGGGAGGACAGGAAGGCAAGCGGCGCTTGGAAAAGAGCCAGGGAAGGCAGATGGGGAAAAACTGAGGGAAACCAATGGGGAAGATGACTACCAATGGTAAACTCAGAAGATGAGAAGTATTACTGGGGATTGGGCCATATTCAAGTATTGATGGCAACTTTTGACGCCGTGCCTACAGATCATGGGCACGAGCATCAATCAACGAATAAACGGCATGCATAGTATAACAGTTAGACTGAGCATCTACCATGCATGCAAGTCAATGGACAAGTGGGGCACAGACATGGGTAGTCCAGCAGGCAAGATATTTTCTTGCGGGGACCTAATATACAACCACCGGAAATTACACAATTGTGCTCTCTCTTGCCCATGGGTTGGTGAATTGGGGGCTCCCTCCACCTGTTGAAGGCACTTATCACTCGCCCCGATGTCCGCCCACATCAACAAAGAACGGGCAAGTTGTTAGAAAGCTTTACGGTACTAAGGCCGTGTTGCGATCCATTAAACTTAACTTGTGCTGGACCCCAACAACCAACAACTGTGCAACGCTTTCCGATCCACACTCCTCCAGACTATTTTGCCCATTGGTTATGGATTTAAAAGCTGCCACTTGCCCTCTACGGATAGACTATATGCCAGAGGCCCTATTTCCCCCAGGCAACCGCTTCTGTATTCCTACTTTGTGACGACAGCTCGATGTCGGCATTTGACCATGCCGAAAGTCACAACCTCGCGGACAGGAGCCTCTCAGGCCAGAAACCCGCACAGCCGGGCCAATGCTCCTCGCCGTGTACAGGAGACGCCAATGGGCGACTCCCTCCAACCTGTGTCTCGCTCACGGCAGCGACCATCTACGGTGTGTCATTGAATCAAGACTTGACCAGCTCCGTGCGAGATAGAGTTCCAATCAATACTGACGTCCTCAGCATGAGCTCAAGCCGATGGAGTCCACAAGGCCAGATAACACTGCATCGTCAACCGCATCCCTTGACAACCACGAATTTTGCATCAGCACCGCGGAAGCCCTGGAAAAAGACAAGGAGCAAATGCTCAGGCGTATCAACCAGTTGGGCCAGATGCAGCAGCAGCTGAGGGCAGAGAATCAACAACTAGTGGATGAGCAGCAGCAACTCAAGCAGCAGCTGTCGGACGCGCAGGCTTCCCCTGGCCAGGGCCAAGGCTTGGAGGACATGCAAAAATTTGTCGAACAGGCACTTACTACTGTCAGCGGCTGGCAGCAGACGCTGTGGAGCTATCAGGATGCCTCGACCAATGCCGCCATGGCATCTATTTTGCCTGACTCGGCGGCGCAGGGCCTGTGGACCGACCGGGACGGGGAGTTGGAGTTCTTGGAGGACCCCCACTATGAGAATCTTGGAACATGCTAGGCCCGTTTGGCACTTTTTGACCCTATTTCAGCCGTGGACGAATGCTCTTGTTTGAATACCCGCCAATTGGACCATCCAACAGTAGTGTGTAGACATTGCTGGCGTACTTATTGGCAACTATGTGCTCATCTTCTTGACTACCTATAGTTAGGGTTTTAGGGCGATTTCTGGGCGGGGCCAATAGTTTATTATGCCTCCTTCCCAATTCTGTTTTCCTGCCTGGTACCTTGAACTCGGGTATAAAACAATAGGCCGTTCTCCCTGGGTAGTTTCAACCTGTAGAAGACAGCGCAGGAGTCCAAGTTCCCATTTTCAATTGTCTTTCCTCCCCTTCCATTCACCACACTTCATTTCCACGAATCCAAATGGCGAATACACGCCGTAATCCGCATGATGAGGACGCCCCCCCGTACACGCGACTTGATACTCTTCGTCAGATGTTGGGAGCAAGCTCCATGCGGGCTAGTCAGACACCCAAACCGCGGTGGAATCCGACAAAGCCCCCGGCATATCCTCCACAGAACGACCATGAGCCTCATCACTTTGGCGAGGACCACTCCGACAACGAGGATATTGCAGGTGTAGACCAAGGGACGGAGGAGAAAGATGACCAGTGGGAGACCAGCAAAATAGTCGTCGGCGGTCATGACCAGATGCCGGACAGTATACCCAAAGAAGATTCTGGCCTGGGAAGCGCGGTCTGGTCTCTGCTGCATGAGTATGTTCCTGTGCCTGTGCCTTCTCGTCGACGTCCACGGTCGATAGATGGTCTGGTTATGTTTACTGACGTGACGGCTCCTTAGGCTGAATGAGAGGATCGAGTGCGTCCGCTCCTTGCTTGTCATTTCCCTTTGTGGCTATCTCTTACACCCTCTTCTACTTGCTCCTACGCTCTCTTGTCTCATGAACAGGTGCTGACAGAAAGCCTCTAGAGCGTTGGAATCTAGCAAAGCGAGCCAAGACGGATGGAACAACAACACGAAGCTGGCCATGGACCAAATATACCAGATACTAGACCCCGGCGAGATCCCCGAAACAAAGAAGACGACGCGTACCAAACGTCCCGCTTATTGAGTGAGTGATCCAGGCAGGTGCGAACTATTCAATACTAACCTGTCGCCACGAACATAGTTCTCGGAAGTGGATCAGTCGGAGTGAAGGGGGACATGTGCATCCCCTACCCAGGAGGGACATGATTGGTTGTTTCTAATCCATTGGACGTTAAAACCTTGGATCATTTTGGAAGGTCTAGTTATAAAAGGGACTCTTTTGATCGATTCCACCTACACCTCAGCTCAAGCAATTGGGCTAGTGGATTTCTGTCTAGCTTCTGGTTCGTTGTATGCTGGCTGGTAATACTCTTTTAGTTTCCAGTATCAAGAGTGGAAAGTACAGGAGTAGCTCTCGCCTAGCTTCCATTTCTCTATCGTTCAGTTCCTGATTATTCCAAACTTACCATGTGACATCTCTTCTGATATGTCTTCTCCCATTGAGTGTTCATTTATAGGGGCAACTTGTAAACTGGTCTTTTCTCAAGTTGCGAAGGAACTTGGTGGCAAAATGCCCCATCTGCCAACGGCACCATCTCTGCTCAGCTGATAGGCTGTGGGAGGTTTCACAACCGGGAGTACAGCCAATGGTGGCAGCCCGCCGGCATGGAACTGTTGGTCCTTTGTGATTGGCAATTTATTAGGGGCTCTAGCCCTCCAGCGGAAAAGAAGCCGGGATCCGTGTCTAGAACTTGTAGCTATAACTTGTTAGATCCCTCAAGTTGAAATACTAGTTAGGTATGAACAGGAGACTGCATGGTCAAATACACTCAACCACTCCGAGACCATACATACCCCTGGTTTATTTGGTACGAGCTTCTGTAAGCCGCTCCCGGCCAAACTCTAAAACTTTGAAGCACTAACCTGTAACTGGACATGCACTGATTATGACTCGCATCTGGCAACGAACCCATCTATGTTCATCCCAGTTTCAGGTGAACGTGGAAGGGTTGTTAGATTAGGTATAATATTAGGCTATAAGGATCGAGGAAGCAAGTTAAGGCGGTCTTTTCTACTTCTTAATTATCCATCAAAGAGTAGGAGAGATACCGGACAAGAGCAAAATTAAAGGAAGCACGATCGATTGTGGTAGTCAGTCCGACATTTGAGGGCGTGGCTCAACTGGCCGAGCTAATCTCGGTTTCAAGAGAATTCCAAATCAGTGTGACCAGCCAAGACAATCATCCCTGTCAGCGGTGTGGTAGAATAGAATCGTCGTTTTAATATTGATTCCAGATTTATCAAGATCGGCCAATGGGTGGGGGTCAAGAAGGCAATTCTTTCGCGATCATGGAGTCCCTTAATAACCGCCAATGACGAGAACCAACAGGTGAAGCCGGCGGGCTGCCGCTGTCAGTTGACTTCAACGGACCGTTCCGATAGACTGGCGCCGAATTAAGTCGAGCGGTACTGCTGGTCTAATCTCATGCCGGACGATATCGCTCGGTCTTAGCCTGGATTATTTAATTTCTCTCTTTTTTCTCCCATATTCCCTTGCTCCATTGTCTCCGACACAGCCGAGCTGGGACCTTCTGGACCAAGCAAGCATCACATAATCCATAGGTTCAAACTCCACATCAACTCCACTACCCTTCTTTCATTAGCGGCCGGCTTATGCACTAAAATACAGAGTTCCCAAGGCCCCCAACTACAGTAACCGGGGAACCGTAACCCGTGCTCGTTGCAGTTTTGATCAGCATCCTACCGCAATATCCACCTTCCAGTGGTTCTGACTGGGTCACACAGTGCACCATGACCCAACACAGTGGTTTAGCAAATCACTGGGCCGTTGTAAGCGCTCTGCCAGTGGGTCCAAGTGAGCCGTAATAACCGTGCTGGGCTTTGGTTAAATCCACTTCTGTTGCCCGGCCATCGGCAGCAAAGTGGAGCGCGTGGGTAACTTCCAAAATGTGAGCATGGATCCAGTAACAGTATCTCATTCGGGCGTGGGTAAACAGAGATACCGCTAATAAAATTGATGCCATGGGTTGGGCAAACATCATGGCAAGGGATTGGGGGATGTGCTCACGTTGAAGGCGCTATGCAAACTGTTGTGGACCCCAAAACACACCCTTACATGCCCATAACCTCGGTTCTGGTAGATGTGAAAGTGATCCCGTGATTCCGCAGGGACATGGCATGAAAACGGTGTCCAGTAGCATTACATCGCCGTCAACATATATTGTTCATTGCCCACATAAGTCTCGGTGTATTGATACGATTTCACACCTTAGACAAGAATCAAAATGCCGACCTAAAGTGGGTGAGAACAAAGAGTGACGCTTGGAAACTGGGGCAGACAAATTGACCTGAGATGGCGGTTGAGTAATGAGGATGGTGAATTGAGAACGGTGAATTGAGAACGGTGAATTGAGAACGGTGAATTGAGAACGGTGAACTATGGACGGTGAACTATGGAAGGTAAACTGTGGACCTTGAGGATGACTCCAAGGTCAACTTCAAACAACTCCGAAGAGGCGGCTAGCAACATACTCTTCATGGTCTCCAACTGCTCTTCTCCATCCTACCTAATACCGCAAACTCATGGCATCGCGCGGAAATGGAATGGAGATGCCCGAGGACAGTTGGCCATCTCCCGCGTCATCTCTCAGCAGCAAATGCCCGGGATCCACTAACTGCTCGACAGCGGCCATCTGTTGACATGGTCTGGAAGGCAACCATCCATCAATGATCATCTTTAGTGTCTATCTCAAAGGCAGCACGTTGAAATGTGTGTTCATGAGCATATCGAATTGAGCATTTAGACCGGCGTTTTTGGGGTGCGGAGATTGGTGAACGTATGGAGACCGGGAGACCAGGGTATTGAAGTTGCCGTCATCGAATGCACGACGAGTAATGGACAATCAACTTCAATCTGATCGAATTGAGCCAATCGTTGGTCAGCACGAGAAATACGAGGCAAAATTACCATCAAGAGTAAATGGAACCTGCCAACAAATGCCCGGGTCGAGCAGAAAGATTTGATTGAAAATAACGAGGGAGACAACAAAAAAATTCCCAGGCGGTGGGTATTTCATCGATATGAACAAGTTGAAGTGCATTATCGACTAAAGTTACAAAAGATACGGACACAAACGAGTAAAACTTGAAAAGACAATGTGGGCCAAGGTATCTGGCAAAAAGACCGCGGGCCCTAAATGAGACGACATGGGTACGAAGAACAGGCGTATCACGGAATTGGGAGGACGAGATAGATAAACAACGTTCAGAAGTATCTACAGATCTTGATATGCAATACACGAACTGAATTTCACGAACAGGTTGGGTTTCTCCTTTCTAGACCGCGACCACTTTATTGAGGACACTCAGTGTGTCCTGCTCAGAAAGTGTTTCCGTGTTTCCCAGCACAGGTTCTCAATCACGGAGCATGGTTTAAGAGGTACCCACCCTGAGTGCTCACCCAATAATAAAATTGAGGTATACAACCAATGGGTTGTTTATTTGTGACGGTAGTTTTGGCTCAGACCTTTGACAATACTCTTATTTTCACTTTGGGTAGCCAGAGAATTGGGGTGTGTATGTGGACATGCTGTCGGAAAGTTCACTTTGTGCCGCGAGTTATGTTTCCTTGTTCTTAGTTCCCCAGTATTGGCGAAACTTGTTCTGCTTGTTTGACCCTTGTTTCATTGTTGTGCAGTAATCTGTCTTTGAATTCCACTGTAATACATATCATAAGGCTGCAGTCATCCATATTGTGAGACGCCGCGTCACATTCCAGGTAGTAACAACTTTCAAGGACCTGCTAAACTATCCTGGCCCACGCACGAACAGGGAACGAAACCCAGCTTTTCCATGTGCTGGTTGAACTGATCGGCGTCCGATGCATCCACATGGAACCTGGAATATAAGACATCACGTCGTTTACATAGAAGAAACTGGATTGGAACAAAGATTTTGACATGAATTGATAAAAATGGCAGAAGAAGAACAGAGGTTAATGGTCGTCAGTATCCTCATGTGATGTGAGCCTACAAAAAGAGGTGATAACCATCTCGATAACCCTCAACAACTTTGGCGATAGCCTCACAGCAAAGTCCGCTTCTACAGATAAAAGACTTACCGGCAGAAGTCTGGAACATGATGGAGCAAAGTAGCTATTTTCATGCCAAGGAACTTGTTGTAAGACTGTGTCACATATAAATAGCCCTGAAGAGTCCCAGGTGCGATTCCGAACAACTAGAAGACCGCTTTTTTCATAAATACCAAATTTCTGTGACATTTAACGAGTCGCTCATGCTTATAGACCATGCTCCTGGCTCATCTTAAGAAATTTAGGCAATGAATTTTTCTGACTTGAATGGGACTATCAATGATGCGGCAGGAAAGGCGCAGAAGAAACAAGGGCTTTCTGCCGAAACTTTCCTCATCTCGTTGGCTGTCTACGGAAGCATCTTTCTGCCTGCTATATATCTATTCACTTTCTTCAAAGACAGCAACCACAAAGTCTTGTAAGAGCCTTTCCTTCTCATGAAAGCCTTCGTTAACAGCAGCGAATGAACAGCCAGCCAAGATGTTTAGTAGACAATGCTGTCGAAACACTACCTACAGGGCGTTTACTTTGGATATGCTGTTTACGAGATCTCCTCCGAGACAGGTCGAAGCTGATTAATAAGTATGGGCTTGACTGCTATTTTTTCTTGCGGCTTTTGCACACAGCGTTGAAACTTTTCGCATTGATGACTGTCATGGTTCTACCGATATTGCTGCCCTTGAACTACACCGCTAGCAGTAGCAGTACCAGGGGTCTTGATAAACTCACTATCGCGAACATCCAAGTTGGACAAGATGTTCGATGTTGGATAATTGTTTTAGTTGCGACTATCGTGAATTTTCATCTGCTCCGTCTTTTGCTTCTAGAGTTTGGGACTGTTGTGCAGTTAAGACAGTCTTATTTCCACCATCCTACCAGGGCTGAGGCTGTGACCACTGTACTTATCACCGAGATACCATCGTGCATGTGGGAAAGAGCATCCTTGAGGCGCATCTATTCAAATTACAACAGAGGCCCGATAGGTATTATTCTTCCAAGGGAAGGAGTATGTAATATCAAAGAGACTGAGCTCGACAATCTTCTCAAGCAGCTTGAACACGCGAAGCGGATCCCTTCGGAAGACTACAGACGTCAAGGTGTTGTCTCGAATTTCGGGAAAATGATCGAGAAGACAGGATCAACGTTTTATCTGAAATATCGAATACGCAAGCTCAGAAAAGATATAAAAGCAATCAGAAGTACTGCCCTGCTTAAATTTCCAAATCTCTTGACCGCGCACCTTGTCCTGCAGGCAAGAGCATCGTCAGCGCCTCTCAAGATGAATGCCGTTGCGATCGACGACGAAGCGTTTCATGAGTCCTGTACTTATCAGGACTGGCGGATGAAATTTCTACGGACTATAGGTATCACAGCAATTCTGAATACCTTGGCCATATTCTGGGCAATACCGATATCGATGACTGGCCTCTTATCCCAGCTGGTTTACCTAGATGCTATTGGTTTCAGTCTCAAGAGTTTATCCGGCCGCCAATTGAGTGTCATCCAAGGGTTGGCCCCTCAAGCAGCATTGTCCATTCTGATGTACTGCTTCCCCCTAATTATACGATTTCTGGCGAAATTTTACCCAACTTTCCAACATTCGAAGATCGAAGTATTGATCCAACGATTCTATTTCGTATTCCTTTTCGTTCAGGTGTTTCTCGTGGTGTCTATCTCTTCTAGCGTGACAACGATGATTCCTGAGATTCTGAGCGACGCTCAGTCGGTCCCCTCGATCCTAGCTAGGAACCTGCCGAAGGCCTGCAATTATTTCTACTCTTACTTTCTTCTGCAGGCTGTCACGCAGTGTATTATGGTGCTATTTCAGCTGCCAGAGAGTCTTTGGACATTCCTGGTCCGAGAAAAAAAGAGGCTCTTCCCTAAACCGGTCCAATGGAGCTTCGTTTACCCTGTCTTCACGAATTTAATTTGCATATGTACACATTCCGTTAACAGCCCTACATACGAAATGTCAGCTAAAAGTAATCTAGGCATCATATTCTCCCTTATTTCGCCACTCATATTACCGATTGGGACAATTATGTTTGGGCTTTTTCTGATAGTGCATTCCTACCAGGCTATCTACGTCCTCGAAACGAACAAAGATACCGCTGGCCTGCTGTACTGGGAGGCTCTGAATCACTTATTTGTGGGAATCTACACTATGAATTTTTTCCTTCTCGGGCTTTTCATTTTACGGAACGCTCTTGGACCCACGTTTTTTGCTGTTCTTTTTATTGTTGGAGTCGCATTGGTACAGAGCTACGTACAAAAGTATTTTCATCCTCTCATGAGATATGTATCTGCCGGTGACCTCAGTGGTGCGGACTCCTCCCTGGATTTTACTTTTTATCAGACAAGCAAGAATGGGACTGGCTAAACGACATTCAATTTCACTTGTCCAGTTTTATCTTTATGTTTCCCATATTTTTTATTTGTTGTTCTATTTATTGCGGTTCCTAAAAAATAGAATGGTATAAAAGAATAGAATAACACGCTAGGTCATAAGCGACATACGTCTACTTTCCTGGAGATACGTACATGCATCCAAGCTACTGCGAGCTATTAGCTCATTCTTTTCTACCTTTCATTCTTCAATGTAACTGGACGTGCCGGAATCGCTATCAGTCCCATAGCTATTGGAATCAATTCCTGCGAGGTCTGGTTGAGGATCGCATCAATCTAATCACACTTGATCTTAGCTCTGGATTATCCATCTTATTCAAAATTTTGTTTAACCGAGGGGAGGGGGGTTTGCTCGGGGAAACACAAAGGGGGTGCATATGGTTTCAGAGACCCAAGGTGAGCGCTCCATGAGCCATTTTGTCATCTCAAGCGGGACGCAAATTTTTATAGGAATCATTCAACGGAGTGAGAGATTAAGAGTTGCAAACAAGCACTAAAATACATAAAGCTGCTTTCTGTAATAAGAGTCTATTCTAGAAAGGAAACATTCTTGGTCAGAACCCTGGAGGTTATGATATCAGGCGGTTAATTTAATCGTCGTTTGAGGCTGACCAGAAAACACAATCACGAACCTAGATAGCTCATTTCGTCTCAAAAAATTCCGAGGGAATCAGAAGCTACCATTTTCCCTATTTCTCACTCCATGCAGTGTCATCAGATCTGCCGAGGAACCAGTTGTTCCACTCCAAGACATTTATTTCATAGGGTATGTCGCCTTGCGGCAGGTCTTCGGGAAGAACAGAGGATGAAGGATCAGCGTGAAAGAGTAAATCAGGCTCATGTGGTGCTGACTCCATGAATACGTGTGTCGGATCTAGGTATCAATTCTGTTAGAGTAATGGACACATTGAGTAAATACATACTCACCGGCTGCTGGTCCACTATAATTGAGAACTGGAGGTATATATTCGCCTTCGCCATAGTGCTCGACTATAAACAAGACCTCAAAGCACTTAGAATCCCTCGGCAACTTTTCAGAAGGAATAGAAGACTTAAGAGCTATTTGGTAGCATTCGACGAACTTATCATTATCTCTGCTTCTCATGCCTAAGCCGTTGTGGATGATATCTTGCTGTTTTTGAAAATGTTTGTACATGCTGTCAGAACGAGGGAAACCTTGAAGACATCGGGGGCAAATGAGCTTTATTGATGATTTTTCTATGATCCTCTTGAGAGTATCGTTCTGCCTTTGCAAAGAAGACATATTGTCCTGGAGCTTGCTGCCACGTTATATGATGCCAAAAAAAAAAAAAAAAAAAAAAAAAAAAAAAAAAATAAAAAAAAAAAAAAAAAAAAAAAAAAAAAAAAAAAAA
>JANXJH010008495.1:0-12118 GCA_027564575.1 Spilornis abbotti | reverse complement strand
CTTATTCTATTCTCTGCTCACTGTTATTGACCTGTTGTCTTCTTGTCCCAAAACCAGAGAATAAGCCAACAATCCCGATACAAAATCCAATCCAGAATACCCCATTTATCACTTATACATTGTCAGACACCATAGCTGTCTATGCCGTGCTTAAATGTGTATATTCAATAGAGCATATACATTGGACAGTAGCACTTTCAGCCATTCCGTGCATTATCAGCATAATTATCACATGGTGCAATGCACCAGAATCACAGCCAAGCTTCAAATGTGAAAATGGTAAGAAATCCATCCACTTCTGTCTCTCTGGAGAAGGAATTAACAATGCCACCTAGGCCTTCTTCTCCTGGCCTTCCCTCTCCGCGATGGTCCTATTTGCTTGTTAAATAGTCAAATTTTTCACTATGGGACTATGGGATGATACTATGGGTATACAATCATTATGTTCATTTAGAATTAACCATGAACTCAATAGGTTTGGTGGTTAGCAGGCATGATAAAATCATGCATAATTAGTGAAATCGGTTACTATGGGATTTTGGGATTATGGGGTCATTGGATTATGAGATATGGTATTGATGCTATGGCAATGGCCATAAATTGTTAGGAGCTATGGATCTCATGGGTTAAGAAAGGCTGAGGCTGTATGGTATATATGGTCATTTAATGCATAATTAATACAGATAAAAATAACACATCCATTTGTTCAAGTCAATTTCCACTCTCCATCATCTACATCTCCTGCAACTTACAACAGTGCACCACAATTTACCATCCAAGAAGCAACTGAAAGTTATTAAGGCAGTTAGATAAACAGAGCAATATTTTGTACTTGCCAGCAAAAAGAAAGTAGCTGGGGCAAGTAGCAGCTGCAGATTATAAGAGTGAGGTCCTTGGACTGCAGCAGAAGGACTCCGTGCATGGGAAATTGATAAGGCATTGGCGCTGTGTCAGGCAAGCATATCACAAGGGGCACAACCGGTAACGATCAAGGCTGCCGCTGAAGCTCTGGGGAGTACCATTATTGTTGGTATTGAGATATTTCCTGATCATGTTTGGTTTTTATGCTATGCAAAACTTGTCGGCGAAAGAGTGAAAAGAAAGCACCGCATCAACAATTGCATATGTCAGATGTGTCCCGATTGGCTTGAAGAGAAAGCTTGTTTTCGGAAAAGACAGGAGAATATTGCATGCTGGATCAGCAGTGACGAACAGGCCAGGCGCCTGTTGCTCAGAGGGGTCAAAATAGGAACTATACAGCTACCGTTAAAGTATACTATTGGAAGTAGGTCCAGCACAGTGTCAAGGTCGGTACATCCTAGGCTATTCTGGTCAAGGAAGACCTGATGTAGAACAGGTCAAAGTTGGTGGCATTCTTGGACGTAATCAGAAAATGATGGAATTATTATGCGTCCTATCTCAAATCATAACTGCGCTGGTGGTACGACAATCGGACTTGACAACTCAGTTCGACTCCCAATCCTTCAAGTGGTTCAACATTGATTCTTTCTCGCAAGAACGGACTGCACATGTTGAGTTTGGGCAGAAGAAGCGAACACTGGGGGCGTTGTAAATGAAAGAGCGGTGATTGTAAGTCAACAATGAAAACATAGCCAACTAACTAGCCGTGGCAGAAAGGTAGATGGAAAAGCTGACGTGGAGAGTGGTGAAGATGAGTGTGAACCGTACAAGTACAACCATGATGATATCTCGGCCTGCCGTCAATCATTTTTCAACTTGGCAGTATCAACACATCGCTGTTGACTGCGAGCCAAAGGCAGAACCTCTCCCTCACTCACGTCACTGATAGAAACCTTCCCGGTGGCAATCTGATTGAAAACATGCACCAACCATCTTGTACTCTGATGATGAAAATCATCTTTGAATCTGTAGAGCAGATCCACCACATTATCGCTGGCCGCAAAAGTTTCTCTCAAGGAATACTGGTCCGGTGTTGTGGCTGTTTTCGTCACCGTCCAATGTGTCCGATAAATGACCATCATTTGTTCTACATTCTCCCGAACAGAAAGACCATCATCAAAGCTGGTGAAGGTGACTGTCTCTTGAGCGAGCCCAACTGTGGTGGGTTTTTCAAGAGCAAATGTGGTTGTGGCTGGTGTGTTACGGTTCATAGATTTTATTGTAAAAATTGGCCACATATTCCGTACCAGAAGATGATGATTATGCAGGATTTGAAGGATGGTTTCCGGGTTTGTGTTTATATCTGGAGGAAGTTCGACCTGTTTTTCAACTGGACCATATAGTCTTGAAAAGAAGCGTTTGCACGTATCCATGTTGTCGGTCTGGACAGATGAGGCTGCCAAAGAAGGCGAGATTCGATCGAGATTCGAGGGTTCAACTCGATGTTGGGACCGGATCTGTCACGTGTTGGCCTGGCGTCCTCGCTTAGGTCAGGTAGCATAGATAATAGACGCTTTCCTATCTGGGACGGCACCTTCCTGTTTCCTTTCCTCCACTGCCGTCTTCTCTCTTCTCTTCTTTTCATTCACCCACCCATCTCATTCATCCGGTTTCATCGCTCTTCACCGTTTATCGTTTACTCGTTCCTTGACTACCCTCGTTCCAAGGCTGCAACAGCCCCCCGTCTACGGGGTGGTGTCGAGAAGTCTCACGACTACGAGCCTGGTAAGTTCGACTACCGTGGCCATGATGATCACCACTAACATCAGTCCAAGGTACTGTAGCTCTCTGTGAACTCCATCATTACCAGAAGTCAACCGAGCCTTTGATCTACAAGCTTCTCTTCCAACGACCACTGCTTTTAAGCTGCCTGCAAGGTTGTTTCCTCTACCGGTGGTATCAAGAAGCGTCGCCACTACACTGGTAAGACCGTAAGTCTACTGTCATGATCATGACCTTCAGCACTAACACCAATCCAAGGTACCGTTGCTCTCCGTTCTCCGTGAGCCCGTCGTGACCAGAAGTCGACCGAGCTCTTGATACGCAAACCTCCCTTCCGGCACCCGTCGCTTTCTATTCTCCGTGAAACCGTCGACGATTGAGCTCTCCATACAACCCTTCCTTCCAAATCCGTTGCTTTTAGGCTGCTCACAGGGTTGCCCCTTCAACCAGCAGTGTCAAGAATCTTCACTGCTTAAAGCCTGGTAAGTCTACTGTCATTATCATAGATCATGGTGATCAGTGCTAACGTCGATCAAATGTACAGTTGCTCTCTGTTCTCCGTGTACTCTGTCATCACCAGAAGTCGACCAACCTCTCCAAAAACAAAATGATCGATATTTGGTCTTTCTGGGGCCGCAGCCTGCTGCTTTTCCTCTACGTATTCTCGAGGGTCGTGACAATTGCGTTCGCCGGTCTTGGAGCACTGTATTTGATTGAAGATGGGTATTGGAGTTTGGCTGTACCGGCAGTCCCGACGATCATCAGTTTTGCATTCTTCTCGGCGGCCCACGCAAGAAACATGTACAACGACCTCGAAAGAGACGTGGTAAGGAATCCATCCCGGTCTGTCTTTCTGGACAAGTACTAACAACAACACCTAGGCCTGCTCTCCTCCTCCGCCCGCCCCCCTTCCCCCTCGCCGTGAAAAAGAAAATCTAGGTTGCTGAAGAGTCGGGATTGGGAAAGACCACCTTTATCAACACTCGGTCCGCAACCCATTAAGAACTACGCCGACCAAAAGCGCCGTCACCAGAAGCAGATTGACCACACCATTGAGATTGAAATTACCAAGACTGAGCTGGAAGAGAAGCTCTTCAAAGGTTGTTCCTTGAAAAAAGAAAAAAAAAAACCGCAAACTATGGGTTATTATGGGGTACTAGATATTAGGGCACTGGCTGCTACTTAGTTTAGTTTCGAAGATAATGTCATTCTTTCATTCACATCGATGTTCTCTACAAAAAGCACAGACAATATTTGGTCCCCCTGGGGCCCGAGAATTGGTGCTGGTTCTTCGTCTTTGCTGCCGGCACGGTTGGAGATCAGTCTAGTTGTCCATCATTCACAAGGTTGCCTTTAAATCAGATATCACAGGGCAGCAGACGATTTCTACACACACAACAAATGTATATTTCGAGCGAGGCTCTATACTGCTTACATGGTATGTGCCTCTCCTTGGTGAAGTATAGCATGCTTTCCTGTTTAGGAAACCACCCAGGCTGCTCTTGTCCATGTCTCCTCTGCTTCCTTTTCCTTTTCTCTTCTCCAGCAGTATAGCATATATCCTTCACCTGCATCTTTCCAATCAATCCATCAACATTGCATCGCATTCATTATCAAGCATCGCCATCTTCCCAGATTCACTTTACAAAAATATGGACGATAACGGATGCTCCATTTGGGCCAGGCTTCTTGTTGTCTGGTGGAACAGCAGTTTACACGTGCGTTAACTTCAAGTGTGATGTCAACACAATCACTGGGCCTGGGGATGAGTCGGTCTCTTGTTCATGTGTTTGACGATCTTCATGATTTTCCATGATGCGAAGAGAGAATCGAATGAACTATTTGCAAGCTATGTGGTAAGCCCCATCCCTTCTGACCCAACCTAGGCGATACTGACGAGATCCCGACTGAAGTGAGATCTGAACCATAAAAAAAGGGGTCACCCACAGGGTAATACACAGGAAATATCGGATTCTTTTATAATTAGCACGACTCACTCAATACACTCCTTTCAATCGTTGACATCAGCATTTTCTTTTCTTGGTCAGCACTTCACTCGACAGTGTAAAAAGACACCAGACCAAATGACTACATACAGCTTCTCACCATCATCCATCCATTATCTGCATTACTCTACTCGATATGTAGGCACATCGATAATCTTGACAAAACATCGATGATAACGGATGGTCGATTTGGGCGAGGTTTCTCGCCGTGATCTACAAATTTTTTATCTTCGCGAGCACGGCAGTCATCTATGCCTATTATGGACACATCTGCGATGTCAAGCACGCACATTTGGCGTTTGGGTTTATTGGAGTTGTGCTGATGAGTATTACGATAATGATCATTGAGTATGAAACCAAGAAAGCACTAAACGAAAAATACACAAAGCACCTACTAAGCGCATCCCTTCCTATCCAACCCAGGCAATGCTGACGAGACTTCGGCGCAAACTAGTGAATCTCAACCACGATCAAAGTATAGCGCGCTTTCCTATTTGGCAACAGACCAGGCTGCATTTTCCTGTTGTCTTCCCCCGCCACTCTTCTCTTCTTTTCTCTTCTGCAGAATCGGCCATTGTTTAGTATTCATACTCAACATCATTCAACAAAAGCAATGGATGATTTCTATTTCATCTCAGCACAGTCTCGTGCTGTCAATTGTCATTCTTATCCAATTGGGAATAATGTTCTTCGCGGCACTGGGCTCATTCTTTGCAATAGAGCATATTTATTGGGCTGCCCTTCCAGCCACCATTCATGGTAGCAGTGATCTTCTTTGCGTGGGTGCAAGGCACCAGAATCATCACAAAGCTTGTCTCTCTGCATAAGCAAGGAGCTAACAACCGGCGGCCATCTTCGGTGGTTACTAGTTATCAGGCATGATGCAATCATGTATTTTTAGAAACTCACCGAACCATCCCAATGATGGTTTGTGTGATTATCTTTTGAACTTTCAGAGCACATGCAATCTACCAGGAGATGGAGCATGAGTTGGTAAGAAATCTATCCCCTTTTGTGTCTCGGGATGAGGAACTAACAACACCACTCAGGACCGCTCTGTTTCCCCCTCCCCTGCCTCCCCTCCTCCAGCGGAATGAGACTGCTGCTGTCGCTTTTGCTGTCGTTCATATCATGTCTTCACTGGGCTATATAGGTTATATAGCAAAAGGAAGACCGCAATGGCAACGGGCCATGAGATTACTATGGGATTATGGATTTTGGGACAATGGGATCGGTAACATCATGTTATATATAATTAGTGACTCAATACATTCATTTGATTCATAATTCATTGGCATCAACATTCTCTCTTCTTGGTCTGCACTTCTCTACTTGACACTGTAAAAAGACGCTGGGCCAAACAACAACATACTCCTCGGACAGCGTATATCGCTGGATATCGAAGACTCGATAAGCATCATGTAATCATTTTAAGTGAATCTTGCCTGAAGAAGGGATATAAAACATCAAGATTCCCCAGCATTGTAGTGACGAATCCCTGATAAAGAAAGTACTAACGCATCCTGATGGTATAGCATCTGTCCTGTGTTTCCTGGGCACACCGCAGCCTACCCAGCCCTAATCAGCTTCCCGATTGAGTATATTCCTGACCATTTAAGTTTCCATTATATATAGGGTGCACCTGAGCTTAAATAATTGTCCTCCCTTTTGCTTCAATAATTTTATATACAGGTAGAGCTTTCAATATGGACCAAAGCTCGACATGGTCCTCGTGGTGTAATGGTTAAAAACAACCCAAGCAAGCATAGTACGGACTACTGCTTCGATTGGCTGATTATTTGTGACCATATCAGCTCGGTCTTTTTGAGGTATGAAGTGAATTAAGAGTCTAGAAAATCAACAAGAGCTCATTTTTCGTAATAACTCATGGGATCTCTCATCTGTGAGGTATATTCTCTGGTGAATAGAGTATCTCTGGCTGCCTTGTCCCTTTTCTGTTCCTTCCCTCCCTCATATTTTCCTCCCTTCGATCCTTCCATAAACTCGTCCATCGTTTCGTTTTCCATTGTTCAATGACCACTTATTATCACAAAACAACTACCATCTGTCCATCTCTTGACACAATGGCAAGAAATCATATCCTTTGGGACCGGGCTTCATTTTGAGCCTTGCATGCAATTACCAAGCAACTGGTACCATTGCATACGCATTCATTCCTTCTATATACGTTGCTGAACAAGCCCATTGGGGATTAGCGTACTTGATCTACGCAATGGCCATGTGTCTTGCTAGGTTTGCAACTCTTGGGGCATGTACTATGTACAACAAGATGAGGCATGAATTGGTAAGAAATCCATCCCCTATTGCCTTGCTGGAGAAGCAAGGAGCTAAAAATGCTGCCACCACATAGACCCAATTACCCGTCGGCAAAAAAGAAAAAAGAAAAAAGAAAACGGCAAACGGATATTATTATTATGGGTTATTATGACACTCGGGGACTGACACCTAGTGTAGGTTTAGCTTAGATTCGAACATAGAGCGTGGAGTTGTTTTTGTTTCACGGCGAACCAGCAGGGAGAGGCAGTGAGGCGGAAGTGTGGCAGGTCAACTATTATTCCAGTGGACTGAGTGGGAAAGTGGTGACTTCCTTATGCGGAGTATCTCTCTTTTGTTTTCCTTCCTCTCCCTCTCATCTAACCCGCTACAAGCCTACAACCAACCTCTATACTACATAGCATAGTGCTATCTCCTTCTATCAAACACAGTACCCATTAGTTGTTTACTTCATGAAGTACTTTTGGCCTCAACAGCAGGGTCCCCAGACCGCCCCATCAGGGAATTGAACCCATGCCCACGCTCTACCCTAGGATGTAACTGGCGTCAGCAAAGCCATGTGTAGGGCAAGCCAGTTCAAATTCAAATATAATTAATGTCATTCTTTCAAATCAACATTCTTTTTTCTTGGTCTATACTTCTATACTCGACAGCATACAAAGACACCGGGCCAAACAACAGCACACAACATACAACTTCTTCTGCTCGGCTTACAGTGCATATCACAGGATATTGAAGACTTGATAGGTGCTGGGTGCTTGTTTCAAATGAATCCTGCCTGAAGGTGACGTATTAGTTTGTGGTTGACCCTTGACGTGGAGCGCTCGGAGTAGGGTTATCAAACTTGATTCTGATGGTATGGCTGCTAGCCTGTTGTACTGTATTCCGCTGGGCACATCACATTGTGACCATTACCAATGGCCGGTTAGAGTTGCTTTCAGCGTAGATTCAAATCCTACCATCAGAATCCTCATCCATTAAAACTCCACGCGGTTTGGTGCGGGTTCTGCGGACGCCACACACCTTCCTGAGTGAGTTCCTGGGCATATCTATACTTCAACTTAGAAAACAAACATTAGCAATAATTAAAAGCTCATTTTTCATAGTAACTTGGATCTCTTTCATGAGGTATATCCCTTGGTGAATGACTCTTCCTTTCCTCTCTTTTTCCTTTCCTCCATCGTCCTTTCTGGACTTTCTTTCCTCTTGGTTTCTCACAAAACAAGTGCCTTCTGTTCGTCCCTCGACACGATACCAAGATTAGATTATCTCCGGGTTTCTTTGTTAGCCTTTTGTATGGTGCTCGACGCGCTTGCAACTGTTGGTTGTGCTTTTCATGGATTGCATTACACCAAAAGACATGCATTGGGGCATGGCAGCATCCGGACAGGTAATGAATTTGTGTGTGGCTGTCATTTCCACCCTTAAGGCACGCGCAATCCACCAGATGAAGCGCGAATTGGTAAGAAATCCATCCCCTTCTGTCTCCGGAGAAGCCAGGAGCGAACGGCGCTGTCACCAGTCCAAATCCCCCATCAGTGCGCTCATGAGTCCCGAGTAAGGGATTATCTCAAAAAAAAATAAAAATAAAAATAAAAAATAAAATCACACGGCTATCGGTTCGGTAGTTACTAGCGTCTGGCATGATGTGATCATGTATTCTTAGATGCTGACCTAGCCCTCCTGACAATGGTTTGTGTGATTGTCTTTTCGACTTTCAAATTGGCCTTCGGTCCATCTGGACAAGGAACTAACAATACCTAGCCGTGGTTATATTTGCATGGGTTCGGGGAACCAGGATTATATCGAACCTTCAAAAACATTATTGGAAAAACATCTCCTTATGATTCGTTTACGCTTTTATGTTGGTTCTGGGTTATGGTTCCGGTTATGGCTATGGGTATATGGCCATGTCGTTGAATTAGGGTTTACTGTTGCTGAACTAGCGCGCACTGACCACCGCCAGTCTACTACATACATTACCTACAGATTAGATAGAGAGAAAAATCCGATGATATCATGCACGGTTCCAAGGTCACTTGAAGAGATACAGGTCCCTCTTTTCCATTATAGCCATGGTTTGGTTCAACTTTGATGACTAGCGTGGAAACTGGAAAGACATTGCCATCTTTGCTGAACCAGAAATTGCGTGGGTTCTAGAGATGAATCCGATCAAAAGCTCAAGGATATATATCAACGATGCCAGCTGGTGTTGTTTCATAACCCATAGCGGGTGTGCGGAAGCGTGGGCGTTCAATAGCGAAATGCAGATATATATATGCGGCTGGGTTCTCGACCATATACATTTCGCTATGTTTATAAATTTTTTCTTTTCTCTTTTCCTTTTATTTTACTGCCGATTTTTATCAACAAAATACAGCCATTTTGAAATGAAAATAGCTTCTTATAAATCCGTGAAGCAACTGAAAAGTTTAAGTCTGGTGTCTGAATCCCAGGGCATCCGTTCTGTCATTCCCAAAGTCATCTTCGCATCTCCACCGTGCAAACACAACAATATGTTCCATGACGCTTCAATGTCGGCATCATCGCCTGGAAATCTAGCATTAATTTCACAAAGGTCCCGGAAATAGACGCACAAACACCTCGAGGCGCAAAAACCAGCGAGAATGTCACGCACTAGGGCAAGAATATATACCGCACTGAGATCGACCTATGATCGACTACGGGAGTCTCTGAGCTAGATAACACGGCAGTATCGGCCAAGAATGGGACCTGAAACCTGTGCTTATATCCTCATGACTGTATGGAAACTGTGAGGCTAGGTGCGACCCTCATGAGAAGCCTTTCTTAAAGCAGCCAGTTTGGAAACCAAGGGAACTATAGCAACGACTTTTTGCTAGCATCAACACTGGTAAACCAAACGACAAAACGAAAACAACAGTGGGAAAGAATGTCTGCCATTGAATGTATGATTTTCCTGACTAGCATCTGAGTGCATTCACTTCGTGACAGCCAAAGCTCACCTTCCATTCACTAGCCCTAGTCTCACAGGCCACTGAAGAGACCAACAAGCTGAGCAAAGATGATATCCGCACTTCCAGCATGGACTTGTTTCCAAGAACAGATTCCATCTCAAGCTCTGGCAACGAGGACAAAGAAAAGATTGTGACGAGAGCCTGTCTATGTGAGCTTTTTCCCATTTGTTGGCAACAACCGGGGGATTATTTCCCAGACCATTGGTAGTTACTCTGGCTCGACGAGGACCGGACAAATACTTATCGTCTCTTTCGAGGTAAGTTCTTTCTATGCCCATCATGGGGTTTAGGTATCCTAACCATGATTCTTTTTTAGGCAAAGCGACGGCATGTTGGAGGGAATGAATGTGCACTTGGCCCTGGTGAGACCGAGAATTTCAATGGAGTCACTTGACCGAGAAGTCGCTGAGCTCCTCGGCCAGGCGATGACTTCGTGCATGGAGGCCCATGTACTGCTGGGGGGCAATGAAAGGCCCAGGATTCCCTCCTCTACCCATAGAGTCCGCAACTTGTGTTTCGAAAGTGGAAGGGAAGTTATAAACCCCCGTCTCAAGGGAGTTCTCTATACGACATGAAGATACCTGAGCAGCACTCCTACAGTCCTACAAAACGCTATGTTCACAGTCAAAGTCACTATAACATGCATGCCAGCAAGCCTATGTCCCAGCGCATCTGATCGTGGACAATATCACATATTCATTACTTGCATGACTCTACTCGATCACTGAGCGTTGTCTCCTTGATTACTGCCATGGTATTTGGTTTATCGTTTGACATTTGTGTCGGCAGTATACGCGTACTTTGGCTACAGCTGCCACATCGACAATCAAGCTACTGTGTCTTTTTTATTTGCCGTCCGATGGGTAGCCAAGGGAGAATATTTGGTATTTTAGACAAACCATCTATTTCTTGATAGCCGGATGTGGAAGCTCACGAATGGTCATGGTTATTCAGGGCTAATGAGGAATGGTGGTAGAGTAGATGCTTTGCATAGGCTAACATGCAGGTGTATATTGAATGCACTATAAAGAATTCTCTTGATTGAGCAAATACGTGGTGAAGGTAATAGTATCGTTAAGCTACATGGAAAGCTTTTGCAAGAACGGAACTACGACAGAGGACTTGCTGCTCTATCGCGCATATCGATTCGAAGTCATAGGGGTGAGGCTGCCAGTCTCATGAAAACCTTGCTGGACGCAGCCGGTTTGGAATTCGGGGGCACTATGGCGAAGACCTTTGGTGGCATGAAAACTAGTGCATACACCAGATGACAAAAAGAAAACAACAATTCAAAGAATGGTTGTTATTGTGCGTATAATTTCCCTAAGCATCCAAGTCTCTCTCTTCCCTGCCATCCTCTTCTCTTCTCTTTTATTTTCTTCCTTACACCAACCCCATAAACCTGAGTAACAGCCTGTTACTTGGGCAAAAGACCATCTGAAGACACTTGGTGTTTAGATGATCTACCTCTAGAGAGATTCTTCCATGCCGGTTATTCGCCCAGTGACAGTGATGCCGATATGTTATATTGAGCTATGATTGAACGCATCTCACTGACACCCGCGAATTCTACTTAGATGCTGCCCAAGAAATCAGCGAGTTAAGCGAGAACGATACCCGCTGGACTGGATTCCGAGCGCAGGGAAAAACCTCTTCATTCAATTCTTCACAACCCTATCCGAAGCTATCGGCACAAAGCCCGCCACAATGCCAGTACAGCATAGAGAGAGAGACAAGCGCAGGCAAAATATCGAACTCTGATGACGAGGACAAGGGGGATGTGGCAAGAGCTTGTCTACGTGAGCTTGTCGCGGTCACGCTGCGAAGAAGCCACAGCAGAGTCCAGTATCCTGCAAGATGATGTTGGCAGTACAACGCTTTCCTATTTGGGAACCCACCCAGGCACTTTCCTGTTGTCTTCCTCCTCCCCCGGCCTCTTCTCCTCTTGTTTCTTCTCTTGTCTCCCATTCTTCACCCATTCATCATTTACGCATTTATCGTTTACGCATCCAACATCAGGTACGCTGATAATGCTGAGAGGCCACTTGTAATCACAGCATTGCTAACTTCAAGTTGCTCAACTGGGTCAGGTCCGAACTTATAATTTCCGCCCCGCGCGTCCCTCCTTGAATCTGGTCCTGGCTTATCGTTTGCTTCGCGAATGAATATATAAATGAG
>JANXJH010007999.1:0-12194 GCA_027564575.1 Spilornis abbotti | reverse complement strand
TCAATACGTTCATTCAATGCAACAATACGCTTATCTGTAGTGTTCTCTATTTCTTTATTTATAAAGAATTTATCATTTGTTAAACTTAAATACATATTTTCTGCATCACGAAGATTAAGATTTTCTGCTATTCCTGACATGAGCTCAAGAGGTAGCGAATCCATTTTTTAATATTGACAACTATTTTACTATGGTATTTTTAAGCAACGTTTAGTTGCATTTTAAAATAGTACCTGATTCCTAAAGACTTTAAATTTACATAATACCATCTATAGAAATTAATTCAAGCCAGTTATAATATGAATTATATAATTCTGATTTATATATGCTATCAAGCATAGACTGTAGCAGGACAATATCTTGTATGATATCTACTGGAGCTAAAGGTCCCTTAGATATTATATATTCAATAGATTCAATAATATCACGTAGCATTAAAGAACTCAATGATTTACATAAACTCGCTTCTATTATTAAACAATAAGCAACATTTATAGATTTAACACATTTAGCATCTCGTATACATCTCTTAGTAGCATATTTAGCAGGAAAGAGTCGTCTGACAGTTGCAGTGCTATTCAAATTAGAACTGTGTAATGCACGTAGTATAATAGTTCTAAGATCTATTGATAATGTGTTATTATCTTTAGTTGACATAATACTGTTTAAAGTGTAATAGTCTATATCTTTTGGTATATATTTTACCATCTTTGTACAATATTCTAGATGGCATATATCAGCTTTATATAAATACGTTGGTATACCTATAATTAAAATATGTTTCGTAGCTTTGTAGATCTTACTAAGACATCTAATTCTAACACGTATCTCATATCTGTCGTGATTCAGTGATGTAGATAAGAAATACTGAAGATTGTTATTTACCTCTAATATTTCCATAATAGTAGACACAGTAGAATCATCCAAATCTGGATCACTAAAAGATACAATAAATTTATGAAAATATACGCTACTTACGTTACAATATATAATATCTTGAATAATTGTCTGTAAACTATCTTTGTTACGATTCAGCGAATGGAGTCGTATTACACCTTTGATAATACCTGATGCATCGTCATTTCCATAATTTAGTATCTGTGGATAATGCTTGTGTATTATCTTTAGAATTGTCAATGTTGTTTCACCAGTGGTATCACTGTTTATCAATCGTGTTTTATCTACGTCTGTAAGTTGTACATCGATTCGATACGATTTATACACTTGACGCTCAAATGAACGCAAGAGCGATTTGTCTAAATGTGTTATAAGTCTGTTCATTGTTGATATTACTAATATATAGTTCGGTATATTAAGCGACGTAGTCGCATCAAATTCTTTAATAAAAATGCAACACAAGTTGCTAAATGTACCGTCGTATATTATCAATATGAAAACATATGTAGGTTTTGCTGGTTCAGATGATGATGAAACTGAAGAACAATCTGAGAATATTCTAAGGAATATTCAACTTACAGAAACTAAAGGAGATATATTCGACGCACCAGATGGTACAGTGTTATGCCATGCATGTAATCATATGGGAAACTGGAATGCAGGTATTGCCTTAGAGTTTAGACGTAGGTACCCTAAAGCCTTTACATTGTACAGAATTAAATGTAAGACAGATAGTCTCTTAGGTAAATGTCTACTAATCCCGCCATGTGAAGATGATGGACCAAAACATTATGTCGCATGTCTATTTACAAGTTTCAAATATGGAAGGAGTAGAGATTCTAAAGAGAGTATCTTATCAAATACTAAATATGCTATAGAGAATATGATAAGTCAGATAGAAACTACATTCAATGATATTACTGACATCAGATTACCGAAAATTAATTCAGTTAATTTCAAAGTTCCATGGAATGAAACAGCTAATGTTCTAAGATCTATTAAGTCAGAAAAGCAATGGATTTTGTCAGTGGTAGATTTAAAGTAAACACAAACCATTTTTAAAACACAACAGAGTTGTTAAGAGTACTATGTTACAATATGAGGAATAGACTATCAGACGTCATTGGTATATATACTATACGAAAACCCATTTTTCTTTGTCTTAAACCATCAGATATACGTAGAATATGTGATGCAACTGATTATAAACTGTCAGAACCTGAAGAAAAGACACTTATGAATCCTCACGATGAGATATGTGAAGATGATACCCATCCACATACAACACTTTTCACCGGTGATAATCTAAATATCATAACAGATTACAACTATGTATATAAGTCATTATATATGTACGATCACATAGAGTTCAATATATATGAAAATGAAAATATGGTTAAGTTTAGACATACACATATATTTAGAAAAAATGCGTCTATAGAACATATTAATATGACAGATGGAGATATTATTCTTATATCTAATTCGATATCATCTCCATCAGAAGGTAGATCTTCTCATGTTGAAGGTATTTTAAATTCATATATATTGACACGCGCAGAATTTCTCACAGCATCAAGACAAAAGTCAAATTATGAAACGACTCAGTTTAGCTTACCATGTGCTATAAGTACAGAAAAAGAATGGTATCATGATATACTCGATATAGAATTCAAAGACGTAACCTATCCTGTTAGTGTAATAAATTTTATGCTTAATATGTTAATAATTTCAATACGACTAAGAAGTAACCCTAAATTATTCTGTTTTAAACAAATGTACACTACTGAACGTACACGTGCAGTACTTACATCGAGATCTCGGGAAATAACATGAATGAAGACTGTCATTTTTTAAAAACGTTCATTTACTGATATGAAACAGAATCTACAATATTACATACACTCTGTTCATTTTTCTTACAGTTCCAAACTAAAACACCATTAGGGTTCAGGTATTTAGATGCAGTGACAATATCAGAATCTTCAGTACGCCAGTCTGATATAGCACTAGACACAGTATAATTTCCAAATTTATCTTCAAGTGCATTATCTATTATTCTGTCAACTTCATCTTTAACTAATAACATAAAAACTAAGGAAGACTCATCACCGTTAGGATCTAGATATGTTATAAAAATGTTCTGTGAAAATTCATGATATTTGGCATGTATATAAATGCCTAGATTATAAAAGACACCGTTACAATATATATTACTATATTTATCCACCACTTCTACTAGTGCTTCGGGTATATAAGATAGAGTAAGTCTATTAAACTCAGTTTCAGACATGTTTAACGTTATGGTAATATATGCAACGCTGACGTTGCTTAACTTACTATCAAATATAAATAGTAAACAATAACATTATGGAGCCACTAGATTGCGATACGTGTAATGACTTGGGTTATCTTGATCAGGATGAATATTGCAGTTGTCCTAGAGGTGTTTTCTTTGAAAATAAACACGAGCGTACATTACAGATGATACATGGTGAGCTCGATACAGGTTTGGATGATAATTATAACAATACTTATCCTATGAAATGTTTTAATTTGTATCTACTTAGTAATCTTCCTTATTATGAGGGGAGTAGAATAACTCAGGAGATAGACTATGATTATTACAGTAGTGATGATGGATATATCAGTGATGACGAATATTACGATTTTTATGATAATACACCATGGATTTCTGATTATGAACGTGATCTATATGATGAGAGTAACTGTGACATTTCATGTGATGTATGTGCTTATGAGGATAGTGTATGGTAAAGAGTTTTTGATAGACATTTTAAAATTTCAAGCAACTAAAGTTGCGTACATTACGTGAAGTTAGATACAACATGGCTACTATTTTAAATCCTGCGAGATGGAAGGCCGTATATATACCAGATATATGCTATGTACCAGGAGTTGATAATAAGATCGACATAACGTATCAAATAAGAATGTTCTGTCATTATCTACCGATTACAATTAGATCATATAAAATGTCAAAAATACATGAAATATTTATATATATTAACAAGACTAATATAAGTCGTATGCGTATATTATTTATTACTAAATCGTCTAGTGATTCTACTGTTAATATGTGTACTGAAATAATAGAAAATAATACTGCTATATACGATAGTTCAATTGATGTAAATATAGAAGTTATCAATAATTTAATTATAGAAATGAAGACATTACAAAGTAAAGATATATCAGATCTAGTTTATACATTAGCCAATACAGACTGGATCAAGGTAACTACCATTACAGTCTCCAAGAAACATGGACCAGGTTATATACCAGAATTTGAAAAATTGATACCACTCAGTTAATATTTCTGCTAATATAAATATTTTTTAAAAAACAACTACGTTGTTATAAAATACTATAGTGATAAACATAATGTGCTATATTAATACAGTTAAAGGCTGTAAATTGTGTGACGCTTCTAATATAGTAATATTTAGAGCATGTAAGAATTTTAGTGATAATATATATTCATGTAACGATATATATAATTACGATTTAGATGATAATGAATTTATATTATATACTCATAACGAAATACCTAGTATGTTCATAACAGTTTGTGGTGATTGTGCTTGTAAAGTTAGAAATAATTATGAACACTTTGAATATTTTGATATTTATCTAGCTAATAAATCTACTCTTTTGCAATTTATAATGGCTGAATTGTTAACATTTGACAGTTCTAATGAAATAATATCAGCTGTAGGAGCTTATGAACTTGAAAATGGTTGTCCTGTAGCGCTGATTTGTGGTTTCGATAATATATGATTTATCATATCAAAGATAGTGCAACTTAAGGTTGCAACAACGTACCATTTTAAAATATGCTACATGAGATATGTCTGAATTACATATATGGACAGACGGGAGTTGTTTAAATAACGGTAAGAATAGTGCTATGAGCGGTATAGGAATTTTTTATGGTAATAACGATTCGCGAAATATATCCTCAAGATTACCTGCGGATAAACATACTAATAATAGAGCTGAACTTTGTGCAATACTATACACTCTATGTACCAACTTAGGTAGTCAATCGATAATTATACATACAGATTCAAAATATTGTATTGATTGTATAGTACAGTACAGTCCTAGGTGGAAGAAAAATAAATGGAGAAAATCGTCGGGTGATCCAGTTGAATGGTCTGACATTATCAATTGTATAGTTGAATTAATTGAATCGCGAAGTAAGAAAGGTGGTTCTACTGATTTTATTCACGTGAAAGGACATTCACATGATATTAATAATGATGCAGCTGATCATCTTGCCAGAACAGCAGCGACCAGTGGTGATATTGATAGCAAGATACCATTTCTTATTAATATTTGTAAAATATCATTTAGTTGATTTTAAAATATACTCAACTGTTATGTTATATGACACTTATATATTGTTCTATCACCATCTATGTGACATATTTCACTCCATGTAACTAGAGAAGTATCATGTGTTGTCCCTGTAAAATTAATTGTTAGAGTATCTTTATCACCTGAATGTCTATCTCTTATAAAAAAAGGAATAAAATTTGGTAGATAATGACATAGTTCATCTATTCTGATGACGTTAAAATCAGTATGATGATACTTATGATAATGATAATTTGTAGGAACCGGCTCTAACAGGCAATTTGCTTTTTCTCTATGATAGTCAATAATGTAATGATATACATCTAACTTATGTAATGGTTCATATTTATAAGTACCAAAGTTGAATTCTATGTTAAATGTATTGAGTGCATTGTAAAAAGCTACATAATATATATTCTCAATATCAAATGGTATATTAAGATTACGTAAGTTTCGTGCAGTATCAATCAATTTATTGCGTGTATTATTATCTGCCATATCTTCTATATCTGCTTTGATATTACATGCACCACATCTATAACTTCTTAACATTGTTGTTCTATCGTCAAGTACATAATCTAAATATTGGAAATTGTCTGTTAAACTCCAATTAGTATGAACTGCATGATCTGCAGATATGTAGCATTGATACAAAGACGTAGAACTAAGAACTACAGCATCGATGGGTGTGAGTTCTGTTATGTGTATAATAATTATATCGTTGCATGTATATATAACACCAGATGTGTCTTTAAATTCATTAAATGCATAACCCTTAGTCTCTAGATATTCTTTAAATTTTGAAATATTTTTATCACAATAAAAATTCCATGTTTTTGGGATGATTGTATTTGTTGATTTAAAATAGTCCAAGGTTATACCTCCACCCAGAATAACATTATATTTTCTCATATACTCTAACAGCTCATTTACATTTGATGTTATCTTAGATAGTAAATAAGTTGGTTTCAATCTAAAATAAATTATATCACCTTTCTGTTGAAGCGCTATTCTAAGATTTTGTGCTGTAAGAATATCGCAATATTCCGCGATGCGCAGTATGCAATCATCAGTTAAATTCAACATATTGTATAATATGCAACTGTGTTGCTTAATTTTAAAAATATCGAATGTATCTGCTACATATTCTCCATAAATTTACCGACCTCCTCCATTAATATGTTATGCTTCTTCATGTCAGATTCTAATCAATCAGGAAAAAACTGAATCACTAAAAGTTACAAATTTAGATGATTTATCAAAATGTACATCTATAAAACTATAGTTATATAACTCAATACAATCATCATATACCTTATAACATACAGCAACATCTATATCTATAATTCCACCTTTATATGAAACATTATCATCTAAATCTTTAATAGCTTCATACGAGACATCTAGTTTACCGTTATTTCTAGGAGGTGGTTTGTATGTAGTACCTCGTTCTATAATAATTTCAGCCTTGTTTGGTATAATGCTCTTGAAGCTCGACACAGACAAAATTCTTGTATGAATATCTTTAGCTAAATGTTTATTAATTTTGTCAATAATTGTACTATCAATACTTGACATTTCATTATTATCAATAAATGCTTCACATAACAAACCATTGTTTGGTAATGGATGAAGTGGCGTTATATCAGCGACTGATACGTTGTGTATAGTAAATGCCGCAAATTTATATTCGTTCATATTTAATATTTTTTCAGAAAAATCAACGACAACCTGTGATAGTGTAGTACGCAACAACGTTGCGTTTTTTACCATGTAAGTATTCTTGTTACAATCATGGAATTACACAATGTTAAACTCTTGACAAATTCTAGATTTCCCAGTACTCTTACAGTCAGTTTTATGGGTCAAACCGAGATGCATACTATGGGTCATTTTCTGTGTTATACCACTCAAATATTTATAGGCAAACCTGAATCATATATTCCTCTTATTGATACAGAATCATATACTGACCGTATACTTTCAGTCTATATAGATTTCAATGAGATAGTTCAAGGACGTAAATCATCATATATCCTTCCAGGACTATATAGAATTAATTATATAATCATAAACGACATCTTATAATTTTTTAAAAATATATTATCATACATCAGTTTGTAAAACAGAAAGTAGCATCATTTCAACCACTCTAGGAATTAAGTAAATACTTCTATCTGATGTTCTACGTAGCTCTTTACAAACTTCTGTAGTATTATCAATTATAGACCTATCTGCGTCAGTATTATATTTACTATTCGACCACTCCTGTAGAATTAAAATGACTATAAAGTTGATATCTTCTTGAAGCTTTTCACCACTGTACCAAAATTTAGCATTCAATTCAACAACACCATTACACCAGAACTTTATGATATCATCAGCATTAGTAGGTCGTAAATTAATTTTAATCTTTGCTTCATTAATTTTTGTCTCATTTAATTGACTACATGATAGTGCATGAACAACTTTGACTAAATATAGTTTATTTACATAATTAGAATCACTGTTTCCCATCTCATCGAGCGTTAAATAATGTTTACCACAATTGACAAAGACGTCACAGAAGTATCCATGACAATCATTAGACATATTGTCGCCTTGTTGTGACCAAAGCAACTATGTTGCACTATATCACATAACAATATGTACATTAACATCCTAGAAAGAACTGAAAATGAACTTGCAATATCTTTTAAAGGTATTGATATATCTCATGCAAATCTTCTTCGACGTATAATGATATCAGACATACCAACTTATGCTATAGAACATACTATAGTGCACAAAAATACATCTTATATGAATAGTGAACCTTTATCAGCACGTCTCGCGCTACTACCTATTAGATATACATCAATTAATGACACTGAAATAAAGTTGAACCTCAAGGTAGACTGTACAGAAAGAAAAGAAATGTCAGTTTATTCAAGTGATATAACAGTATCAGATACGAAGTTGGACATCATACATTCTAACATTCCTATAATGAAACTTAGAGAAGGTCAATGTATTGATATTGAATTGTACTGTAAATCTGGTACCGGTAAAATACACAGTAAATTTAGTCCTGTATCTGTCGTAGATCTCTTAAATAGAG
Organism: Spilornis abbotti; assembly: GCA_027564575.1. Classification (NCBI taxonomy): domain Eukaryota; kingdom Metazoa; phylum Chordata; class Aves; order Accipitriformes; family Accipitridae; genus Spilornis; species Spilornis abbotti. Next base: position 3,814 of record JANXJH010007999.1, on the reverse strand, counting down.
GTACTGATATATATATGCGTATTGAATCTACAGGTCAACTTGGAGCACTCGAAATTTTAATTAAGTCTATTGAGATTTTAGAAAGTAGAAACAATGACTTATTGTCACAACTCAACAATATAGCATTCTAACACCAACATTTTTAAAACATCAATTACATCTCAACATCCTCATGTAGTGTCTCTTGAATACCAAACTTATAGTAATACTGTTCATGAGTCTCTACAATAGAGATACCAGCAATAGCAACACTATCAGCATCATAACATAATTTCCTTGGATTGTAAACTCTTATAGTTGCATATCCCGATACACATAATCGTTGCTTTAAATTCTTTACTAATGTAACTTCATCTTCATTATAATAAACCTTACTTTCACCGTTAGGTATAAACTTAGTACAAGGAAACTGTACTGATTCACCTAACTTGTTACTAGTAGAATAATTGCACTTTAAATATTGTGATACTATATAGTATACTTTATATACTTCTTCAGATGTGAATTGAGCATTAAAAATTATGTTGGGTTTTACTGGTATAACGTCTATATAATCAAACCAGAAATTTCTAATGTCTATATATCCCAGATATGCGTGACGTGAGTCAATGAAATAATTGTCGACAGTCATCTTAATTAATTTCTATATAGATAGTATCATACGCGACACTGTCGCGTTTCTTACTAATAAAAATGAGACTATATTATGATATTTACGTTCTTGCGAAGTGTATTGAATTATTTTTAGAAAATATGAATACTCCTGGGAATTATCCTATATTTACGTTTGAAGTTTATATGTTTCATACGCGAGCTAAATCTTTTTTACTTAAGGTTAAATATCCTGAACCATTCCCGATGTTATATGAAGGATTTGATATTAACAAGATGATATCTAACCTATATAACGGACACGGTAGGTTTGGTAACAAAGAACGTAACTATTATCAATGTGGAGAATTGCTAGAATTTTCACCTGAATGTTCAGGTCCTTTTATAAAGAGACCAAAAACCAATTCAACCGCCTCAGGTAATGTAGATACAACAAGAAGAAGGAGAGTTTGTCAGTATTATACCAATGAATATTATAAACAATGTGACGAAATTACTTGCAATTGTATTAGAGTTGCTACTATTATTTGTTCAGATACTTCTAGTATCTTTATGAATCCTCTAGTTTGGTCTGGTAACAGTGGTGATATATTTGGGTTTTGATTTAATATGATATCAACTTAATATTGTAATTTTGTACCACCAAGAGTAAATATGTCACGTGCTAATATCTTCAATACAGTTCGTGTAGGTTTCTTAGCGAGTTCAGTTATTGACTTGTTCATATCATCATATCTGTATACAGTAAGCTCACTAAAGTTTCTAAAATCTATATTATTGTTTTCTATTATCGCTGCGGTTATTTTGTTAAAAACCTGATGTTCTAACAAAAATTTTTCAGTGCATGACTTACATTTCATAAAGTTCAATTGTTCGTAACTTCTAAAAATGTACTGATCACAGATATAACAATAAGTAGACGTCATGTTGTAAGTAAATTGAACAACTCTGTTGTGAAATTTACAGCCATTATGACGGATAAAAACTACATCTATTTTTGGAAACCTCAATCTAACTATGGATATCTTAGTAACTGGCAATATGCTCCTTTCAAGGATGAAAATAATAACAAATTTAGCAGCACCGAACAATACATGATGTACCATAAAGCTAAACTTTTTAATGATACTAAAATAATGAATGATATTTTATACTCTTATGAAGCACATCCCAACGTACATAAGAAGTTAGGTAGACAAGTAAAAGGTTTCAACATGTCTAAATGGAGAGAACATTGTGAACGTATAGTATATGATGCTAATATGCTGAAATTTGAACAACATAATGACTTACGTGAACGGTTACTGTCTACAGAAAATTCTATACTCGTAGAAGCCAGTCCATATGATAGGATATGGGGTATTGGTTATGAAGCATATAACGCTACTGATAATATAAAGAATTGGGGTGAAAATTTGCTTGGAGTTATACTTCAAGACGTAAGAAAACAGTTACAACAACGTTGTGACATACACTATGAGTCTTCCAAAATGTCAGGTACGTTGCAGTGGAGAACCGATAGTTCATGGGACAAACCTCTTGTAGAGACTAAAGGTAGAGAAAGATTCGATGATATCGATACATGGCTCAACAAACCTGGTCTAGTATGCAGAATTTACGGTGGTGAATATGTATTCGTTGATACGTCAAATTGTTGGAGTAATCTAGGATCTTCAGAAACGATGTCACGTATCAATAGTCTTGTAGGTATTACAAATGCTACGGTAAATTACGAGAAAGCAATTCGTACATTTTTGAAATATATAATTAAGCGATGCAACGCTAGAGTAGGTAAACCTATACCAACAAGTGTATGTATTGGTACTGTGCGTTTAGAACTTGAATTAGATAGAAACGATAATACACTTAAATTTGAACCATGTAGACCACTACTGGACGGAATGTCAACGAAAATAGACGCAAGTGTAGCGGGTGTATGTATTATGCCAATTGATACTATAGCAATTCCAGAAATATATAGATTTCCTGGTATTGGTGATATCGTACATTACATTTCTAGGTTATTTCCTGATATGCGAGATTTAATGACTATAATATGGCATATTGGAAATTGTCTTGTTGATCCTGTATCTAGACCAAAATCTGTGATGTTGTGTGGACCTGGTGGTTCAGGTAAAAGTACTCTCATACAACAAATATACACATGCCTGATAGGTTGTTGTGGTATCCTACCTGACGGTTCACTTACTGGATATACTAAGTCTATGCATCCTGATATAGCGGAAGTTATTGCAGGTTCTAGAATGGCCATATGTTATGATGTAGAGTTAGAGAAAGACAATCTCAATATGGGTGTATTTAAGAATATTAGCGGAAGTGATTACATTAGAGTTGGTCATATATCATGTAAGACTAACTGTTCACTAACATTAGCCACCAACGGGATAGTTGATGTTGATAAACAACCTCAATATCATAGTGATGCGATTATGCGTCGTGTAGTATGTGTACTTATGAATGTATCAGCAATGTCAATTCCACCTTCCATAGTACCAGAAGATCCCGAATCAAGAATGGATTTTGTATGTTTCTGTATATATGTTAGACTCATGTATGAGAATATGCCAGTATCACCAATGTCGTTACTTCTTACACTATGTGCATCAAAAATGGATGATGTTGTATCTCATATAACAGAAACAGAGTCTGATGTTACTGACCTTGATGGTATTGAGGTTCTTCGTATTTTATCTTCTATTCTTGGATTTACAGCAGAAGAGATATTATTTAAAGCTAAGCTTATTTCACCGATGACTGTAATTAAAGTTGGAAATATACAAGTATTGAGAGGATTAATACCTTTTTAATATTTTAAAAATATATACAACTACGTTGTATTATTTACGTAATAAGATGGATCAAATATTAGTTAAACCTGAGCGTATATTAGAACACTTACGATGCAATATAAGAAAACCTAAGAGGATATACGATTCAGATGATAACGAAAGTAGCAAATATCATCATCCGCATAATATTATAAACGGAGGTATTGAAATGAAAATCAACTTTACGTACTTTAATGAGGATATTATGTTTAAATATTTTAAGAATTCAATTTGTGTTACTCTCGTATCAAACGTTACACAAGAAAAATGTAACAATGTTGTACTTAACGCTGATAACGTATATATATTAAAGTCATCTGATACATTTCATAGAATTGATCCAACAGAGTATA